>JAJMEC010000111.1:0-57394 GCA_030573955.1 Yamadazyma triangularis | reverse complement strand
AAAAAAAAAAAAAAAAAAAAAAAAAAAAAAAAAAAAAAAAAAAAAAAAAAAAAAAAAAATTCTTTTTTAGATAGTGCTACCGGAATACCAAAAATCAAAAACCAGAAAACCCAATTATAATGGAAAAAATAAACCACTATACATAACAAAGATGACGTATTGTTCAAACATAACTCTAAACAATGAAAGCTATTTTGTTCTTCTTTTTGTTCTAGACAGCATACTGAAAGCAATATTACTGATGTGCAGTAGCATTTGATCTAGACTTTCACAATTAAGCTTTCATTTTGTTTTTAACTTTCATATGTTGTGACTTTTGTTTTGACGGAACATTCAGTTGAAAAATGATTGAATGGCGTTTTTTTTTGTGAGTCGAGATAATCAAATCTGATTTGACGGTTTTCGTTTTCTTTGCGTTCTATATATATATTATTTTTTTGTTCTTTTTTCTTTTTTCTTTTCTTTTTTTTTTTTTTTTTTTTTTTTTTTTTTTTTTTTTTTTTTTTTTTTTTTTTTTTTTTTTTTATTTTATTTTATTTTATTTTTAAAACCTTCTAGGTTCTCCTATTCCTATTATCACAATCACAGTGATATCAATATAGCCATGTCTTCGACGTACTCCACGTTACATAATCGTACATAATTTTTGATTTTACTACTAATGATTTTTCTTTTTTTTGCACCGTTTCTTCGACTAATAACATTGTCATAATCGAGAACTGATATCTATTACGAATGGGTTGTCAGTCATTGTAATTGTAAATAAAAATAAAAAATCTCTATCAACCCCTCAATCAACGGTTACACTTTTTCTTCTTTTTCATAACCGGGATTTCACAACCCGGAATACCCATTTACTACCTAACGAGAATGCCAATATGGCTCCTGATTCAGCAAAGCCAAAATTGAAATGGCAGGTTTTCTATATGGAAGATAGAAGGCGCATAACTCCCTCGAAATTAACCCCGGAATTTATGAAAGAAATGGTACTAGTCGCGACTATTTTACTCAATTGGGTTAAATTGATCCTGACAGTTGGAGGATAATCCCCCTCGAATCTGGTTATTATGCGCCCTCGGATTTATTAATTATTCGGTGTTTGATATTTTTTTTTGAAATTTATGGTAATCATAGGTTTAAAAAGAAACCATTTCCAGCTTCAAGGGAGACTTTTTGATTTTTATTGTAAATTATATATATATAGAAATACTTCTATATATACAATTTGAATTGAAGGTTTAAGTTGTTGGAAGTTGGTGTTATAGCGTTAAGTTTGTATTTTATCTGGTGATTTTTTATAATACCATCTCCAGGACGTTTTTATATTGAATTTTTTTTTTTTTTTTCTTTTCGTTGTGAACTTTCATATATTATTTTTTTTTTTTTTTTTTTTTTTTCATTTTAAATTTTTTTTTTTTTTTTTTTTAATAGTTTTAAAAAAATTAAATTTTTTCTTTTCTTCACTGAAGAGACTTAATTGTATAGAACTACAATCCTTTGAAAGGCGTTAACTCATTTGTTATATGGGGGTCTATACATTTAATCATGGAAAACTATTTAATGAGCTCCCCAGCACCATTAAATCCTCCCTTTGATTATAATGATGTTTCTGATTTAGAATTTGGCTTTACAATGCCTGGTCATAATAATGATGTCAATGATAGTAACAATAATAATAGTAGTAATAATAGCATTCATGGTAATGCTAGAATCAATTCTATTATTCATAATGGTAATAATAATGGTGATAACAACCGTAATCATAACCACAACCACAACCACAACCATAGCCACATCAATGGCCATGATGATGATGACGATGATGACTTTGAAGTTGTAGGAGTTACTCAGGGGTTAAACTATAGTCAATTCCAATCATCCAGAAATGTTCCTTTAACAGGTGATAATTATTATAGTCGACCCCTTCATCAACCAAATTTATCCATATCATCAGTTAATCAAGATCCTCCTATGGGATATGGAAGTCATTCACATTCTCATTCCATTTCAAACTTTCTGATTAATGATCAATTCCATGGTGAAAATGAAAATGAAGGTGAAGGTGAAGGTGAAGGTGAAGGTGAAGGTGAAGGTGAATCTTTGGATTATGATTCTAAGCTTCCTGATGTTAATATTGACCAGGCAAATGATCATACTCAATCTCCTGGTCTAAGAAACAGTGTGATTCCTTCTAGTTCTAGTCATACTTTAGGTACCTATAGGAATTCCATGGATTCATTACCACCATTATCCAATTCTGTATCCAGTCAATCATTTGATTCTCCTATGAAAATCAACCAAGGAATAAATTTAACTTCCGGAGCAAATTCCACTAATAATCATTTGGTGACTCCTAGAAAAATGAATAGAAATAAATCATTATCCATTGGTTCATACAATTTAACTACTCCTATTTCTCATTCTCCTGGTGCCAATGCTTTGAATAATGGTCATTTTTCAACTCAATTATCGGGTAATAGTAGTGGTAACAATAATAATAAGATTATAAAAACTCCTTATTCCGCTAAATCAAATGCATCTCATAGCCATCGTCGGTCTCTTTCAAGATCCAAAGTGGAAAAATATAGTAATTCCATGAATTTGAATCCTTTTGTAACGCCAAATTCTTTTGCTTCACCCAATTATGATAATCTATCATTTGATCATGATGATTTCCATAATAGTGGTGATGGAATTACTCCTTTACAAGCTCCTTCAACCAATTTAAATCAATTTTCTGTTCCTCAATATACTAGTCCTCAAAATAACATGACTAGTTCCAATTCAGTCCCCACATTAAGACGTCAAAATACCCTTGAATCAATTAAAATTGAGGATCAAGATGATGATGCTTTTAAACAACTTAAAAGAGCTAAATCTTCCAATAATATTCAATTATTACAATCACAATTCAATAGTTTGAAATCATATCCTGCATCTGTTAATTTGGCATCTTTTACTAATGATTCCGGTCTATTACCTCCTATGGCATCTTTTAGTCCTCATGATCATAAAAATCCTTCATTATCAACCCCAGGTTCATCATCTAGTTCAGTTGCTGTTCCTGATTCTGCATCTATTTCTGCATCAACCTCATTTTCTGCTCCTGCTTCTGCTACTGGTTCATTTTCTTCAGATACTAGTAGTCAAACCCTTGGTGGGGCTACATTTAAATCTGTTGGTAGAAAACCTAAGAAATCCATTGAACCCGAATTTGTGGCTGATTTACCTATTAAGGTTAATGAAAAAGCTGCTAATGATAATGATCCTAAGAAGAAACATGCATGTCCATTATGTTTCACTAAATTTCAAAGGCCAGAACATGTAAAGAGACATATGAAATCTCATTCATCAGAAAAGCCCTTTGTATGTGAAGAACCCAATTGTAATAAACGATTCAATCGTAAAGATAATTTAAAGGCTCATTTAAAGAAAATTCATCATAAGACCTTTGTGTGATTATTATTAAATTAGAGAGATATTGTGATAATTATTAGAGAAAATTTTTAATTATGAAATATACATTTTTTGCATTATAATAATAGAACTTTTTACATCTAATTTTTTCTAACCACTTGATCAATGGCTCCAGCTATATAATCGATATTACTTTCATTAATACCGGCAATATTGACTCTAGTACCAGCCAAATAAATATGATGGTCTTCACATAATTTATTACTTTGTTGTTCAGTCAACCCACTATACCAAAAAAGACCATTTTGTTTTAAAATAGAATCCCAATTCCCTGGAGTATTTAATTTAGTTAATTTGGCGAATAATTTTTCTCTTACTGATTTCATTCTTTCATAAACTTCCAAGACATCTTGATCCCATTGAGGTTTAAGATTATGAATTAAATTAGCACCAATTCTAGCCCCAAATAATGGAGCAAAAGAACATGATGTTCTAAAAATATTTGTTAACAAATTGTGGATTCTGGGAATTTCTTGCTTATTATTAGAAACTACATGAATACATCCAACCCTTTCACCATAAATCCCCATATTTTTAGAAAATGATTCCGTTACTAAAAATGGAAGTTGTTGTTGATAAAAATATCTTATAGGCCAAGCATCTTCATCTTTATTACCAGAAGCAAACCCTTGATAAGCAATATCAAAGAAGGTATAAATGTTTTTAGATTTAACTTTATCAGCAAGTTGTTTCCATTGCTCTTTGGAATAATCAGCCCCTGTAGGATTATGACAACAAGCTTGAAGTAATAACACTGAATTATTAGGCATGGTGTCAATAGCTTCTAATACAGCAGGAAAATCAACTTCTCCAGTATTAAAATCATAATGAGAAAAATAGTTAACTTGTCCACCTTCAGCTTCAATCATAGCTTGGTAATTCCCCCAAGTAGGTTTCCCAATATAATAATCTTTAAGTCCTAATTGTTTTAAAAACTTAATAGCTATATTAATAGCACCAGTTCCAGAGATGGTTTGAATGGATGCAAATTTATCATCATTAATGTGTTCTTCACCAAATATAACTTTTTGTGCTCCCAGAACTAATTCAGGTAATCCACTCATTTTGTGATATGAGTGTCCTTCATCATTTTCATAAATTATCTTCTTTGCTTGTTTCACTGATGGGAATACATATTTAATATCTCCGGATTCTGGTTTGTAAACACCGATGGATAAATCCACTTTATTAGGATTAGTATCTTTAATATACTTTTCTGCTATAATAGCTATTGGATCTAAACTACTTTCTTTAATAGTTTCATAGAATGATTCACAAGTCATATTTTATGTATATTTATTATGTAGAAAAAAAAAAAAAAAAATAGTAGGAATTTTTCACCACTTTATGCTGTTTTAAGCGAGACCGCTACTAACCGCTACTAACCGTCATAAGCCGCAACGCCGGAAACGGGGTTATGAAACCAATATGAGGCATCGGCAGAACATAAAAAAAAATGCCTTTGACCCCTCAGTAAAAGGATCACAGAAATGGAAGGTGTAACAGAGAAAGCAAAGCCTAATTTCACAATAAAAGTCAATTGGTACCGGGATTCGATTCTATAGCAATAATAGATTTTGCAATAGTTTCTACTTGAGGATCGTTGATGGAAGAACCCAAAAGGGAAACGGAGATAAATTTGGAGTTATTCAATAGGATTGCATATTGAGGGTTATCGGACTTTGAATTTGATATGAGATCATAAAGCTTACTATATTGAGTGAGGAAATGGTTAAGGAAATCACCCACGAAGATGGAATTGATAACCAGACGATTTTTGTTTAAGAAAATTGATTGGTATTTGATTTTGTTTAATAATTTCATGGAATCTAGTGGAAGATCAGCTGTGAATAAGGAAGATAAGATTTTCTGATTCAAATCATTGTTATGGTCATCATGATCATCATTGGGTTCATAAAACTCTGATAATTGGATAAATACATCTTCATTGTCTAATAATAACCACAAGTCTTTAAATGAGTAAACATTTCCTGCTCTATATCTGATAAGTTTATTGATGAAGGAAATGTAAACGGCATGTATTTCTTTGTAGTAATCTTTGTTGTCAACGATGATCTTTGTAAACGCCAATAGGTCCAGATAACAAGACTCGAGAATCAAATTGGCAGTATTGGTATTTAGAACATTTTTCATGACATGAATAGCCTGAAATTGAATGACATCATTAAATCTGGTACAAAAAAAGTCTGAAACAAATTGATCCACCTGTATAAGACTCTTGACAGCATCAGATTTCTCTTGAGTGTTGATATAATTACCAATGATAATGTAACATGAAGCTTTGACATAGAGATCAGATGCTTTTGACAATCGATCAACAGCAAATTTAACATCGGAAATGTTGTCGTAATTAGCCATAGAAGTAATATTACCTATGGTGGAAAACAATTGTCTCTTCACAGTAGACATATTACTGACTTCAGGTTGACGGTCTATCAAATCACATATTTGTTCATTGATATTAGTTGAATTGACTCCAGGGATATCTTGAAATAATGTCAAGTTGTAAAGGATCAAAGATAATCCTTTGTAGTATTCATTTATTTCATCGTCATCTTCATCAGCCATTACATCGGCATCATTGTAAACGGTTACTAATATGTTCATATATGGTAATACACGAGACTTGAAGGCTTCATCATGCAATATAATATCAGGAATTAATACCTCCAGAAGAAACTCCACTATCAAGGAAGTATTATCATTATGCCATTGATGTAAATATTCAAAAAAACTTCCATGCATATCAAGATCATAGAAGAATTTGATAAATTGGTTTAAAGCCTGAGTATTCTTGACGAATTGATTAATTAAAATAAATGTTCTATCAACCAAACAAAGGTCCTTTTTGATCTTGTCCCAAAAATCATTATACTTAATAAGCTCTAGTCTATTATTATCACTATCAGCCATAAGATTAATCAATACTCTTTGTAGTTCTAGTATCAATGATTCGTCATCACTATTGATGTAAAGAGACACTAATTTCGGTATGAATTGAACTACTTCATCACATTCACGAATACTGGCATCTCTTAAAATGGTACCCAACTGATTCAAATTATCAAGCAAATGATCTTCTGACTTTATAAGCTTAAGAGTGTGTTCCAAGTCAGACATGGTTAAGTAAAGAGTGAACAAAGAGTTAGTGCGAAGTTAAAGTTACTACAAAATAGTCATTACTGCAAATATACATTAATATTCTAAAACTTTTTCGCCTTGTCTTAGTCCAAGTATAAACCTGACATCAATGCAAAAACTAAGACTATGTAGCATTGGCAATAAGTTAATTAAATCTTTATCATTTTGATCATTAATCCAACCTTCAATCATGACGGCATTATCTTCATGAAGAGCATAACTTATAGGAGAGTTATCTAGGATGACGACATTTCTTAAGTCTTCACCATTGGGGAAAAACCGAGATAAGTCTTTAATATAACCCACACCATTTCTATAAGTACAATCATCACGATAATAGCGTTTAGTGAAGAGTTTTTCATCCATCATATTATCACCTTCCAACCAGTCAATGATTGGGTTTGCGTACTCTTTAACACTAGCAGTGAAGATTTGTAGTTCAAACCATTTACTAATTTCTTTAAGGAAAAAATCACAATAAGGTCTTTTATGGACATGATATAAAGTAGCGATATTGTTTAACTTAATTTCAATTAAATTGGAATTATTAGAACCAGTATTTAATGACCGAGGGGATCCTTTTGATAATGAATGGATCAAAGTTTCATCTAAATCAAGAATAAGAACTTTTCTCTTTTTATGTTTATTAGGATTTCTAGTAAGTGGGAACAATCGTTGAGGAGGAGGAATAATATACTTTGAAGAAGAAGTAGGGGATTTGATGTTATTGGAAATGATATTTTCATGTCTTATCAACTGGGTTTTTTCGTGGGGATTAAATTCATTCATGGGCGTTATTATGATGGAATTAGTGATATAATTCACTGGATACATTAAAATGTTCCAGAACATTATTAATGGTTGCATTATTACGAGATTAGGAATGAAGAATATCATCTTCAATAATGCTTTCAACAACGAATAAACGCTCCATTGAACCCCATGCAGTGATTGATGCTGAACTTCATGCAATTGATGATTCTTTATGTCTTCATTGACTTCATATTTTTCATCATCGTCATTGTTATTGTTATTACTGTTATCATCATAATGATCATTCTTTAGTTCCAGACTTCCGACTTTTTCATGTATTTGCTCCAGTTTTTCATCATTGATATCCACCTGAGGCGATGACGGAATAATGTTTTCAATTGAGCTAAATATGACTTTGATTGAATTCATAATACTACCAAATCAAGTCATACACTATTAAGCTATGAACAAATGAATATGAATATGCTAATGCAATAAAGGGAATCAACTTATAACCTCCTTTAGTAATGTCTTTTCAGATAAATTATATCAAGAAAACGTTTATGTATTTAATGGTCTTAACAACTACAAATAAAAAAAAAAAAAAAAATAAAACCAAAAAAAAACGTTGGGGCAACTAAACTTATTTTATAGTTGGGTTATTATTGTCTAACAATTTTTGAGATGTCGTTTAAAGTCGCATCCCAACTACGACTTCCTACGACTTCCTACAGTCATCAAACCCTCATTTGTCCATTAAATGTACTAATTAGGCAGGCGACATTTGTTTTGTTTTACCCAAAAAAACAGATGCATGATGAGTGGAGCCACAAAAGACAATAGTGTGGAGTATTGAAGAGTTGAGTGATGACTTTAGAGACGAATTGAGAGACTTTTAGTTGATAAAATGTCGTTTAAAAGGTACATTATTGTAGGAGAATATTGAGACCATGTGCTGAGACTCCACGTTGTGAGAAGTTAATGTGAGGGGGTTATATAGCGCAGCGGTAATTTGGAGTTAGTAGCGAAGTGTTGATATGATTGTGTTGATATGATTGTGTTGATTTGTGTTAATATGTTTGTATTGACTTGTGTTGATTTGTATTGATTTGTATTGACTTGTATTGACTTGTGTTGCTTTGTATTGACTTGTATTGATTTGTATTAATTTGATTATGCTATACACTTTACTAAGACTCCTCTTTAACAGTGTTGTTGATGTACTTCTGGAAAAGGGAGGTTATGTAAGAGACCTCATTATTGTTGGGTTTGTTGAGAAGCTTATTGGTGAAGGTTTGGATGTCAACTAGGTTGCCATCATTAGGATTCATAATCTCTCGTTCACAGTCACTATCGTAATCGTTGTCATCGTAGCCAGTTTGTTGGTCGTCTTTATTGTCATTGTAGCCAGTTTGTTGGTCATTATTATCATCGGTATCGTCGTCAGCATCCATAATATCATCGGTCTCTCCATGATCTCCTTCATATCCTTTGTTAACTTCATCAATGACAAAGTTACTGGATAAGTTTGTTTGCACCAATTTCATTCTATCAATTGGCTCTGATGGCATCAAGTTCTCTGGCTCCAACTCTTCCTCTGGTTTAATCAACTTGAGTTGACTAGTATTATAACTATCACAATACTTACACTTGAGCCCTAATACATGATAGGAGATATTTGATTTCCCTTTACAATCATTACAACTAATGATACACCGCCAATTCTTATAGGGCATGGGTAATGGTTGTTGAATAATCTCTTGGTCTAGAATCCTAAATTGGGTATCCATGTTTAACACCGTTTTCTTACAAATAGGACATTTATAAGAATGTTTAGTAAGCTCATTATAACAGCTTTCATGAATCAGATGTCCACATTTCATAAACACAACTTTTGATACTGATGTGAACAAATATTCATTACAAATGGGACAATTACAATGGGTAGTATTTGATACACATTTATGATTGGCCTTCAAATCTATTGACAAACAAATGTTACATCGATCACAATGGAAATAGTCCTTACCTAATCCCAATCCTAATCGACAAATTCCACATTTGTCACAATGGTAAATATCTTTATTATAGTCATTATCATATAACTTACACGTTGAACAGAAATAGTTTGCCAATTCCTGTCCACATTCAATGCAATAGTTTCCCAACACTATCTGAGGTGTGGTACAATGCATACACAAGACGTGTTTGATTTCATTTCTTACTAATTTATGATCTTTAATCTCGTTGTCATGACAGAACCTACAGGGGAACCACTTTAAACACGTAGGACATTCCACTTTACAGTTTGTTTGATAATGATGACATCCCAAGATGTTACTGGCTTTATCAAAATAAGATGGTTCTTGATCTTTAGCTGATAAGATCACCTGATCACTATCAGAAGATTGATCTTCATCCATTTTAATGTCTTCGTCATTATCTACATAGTTGGTATCACCGACAACTTCATCAACTTCTTCTTCTTCCTCTTCGGTATCATCCTTTTCTATATCAGTTCCACTACCACTATAACTAAATCTATCATCATCTTCTTCACGAGGTAATCTTAACACTTGACCTCGGATATGTGGTAGTTTTTCATTATCATCTAACTGTTCATTGACGTATTTATAATAATTTCCCATCATAAGCCGAGTTACTAACTTATTCTTCAGCAATTGATTTATAGAATCCAAGTTTTGAATGGTTTGAATCTTATTCCGAAGTAAACTCTCTTTATAGAAATCATCCAAACTTTCCAAACTTGTCAATTCAGTAGTTTCTTCTAGCGTCAAACCTTCAATATCTAAGTCACTCCCTGTGGTAGTACCCCCAGTACTGCTAGCTCTTCCATAACGTCTAGGAGATCTTAATCTTCTTCTTCGTCTGTTCAGATTAGAATGATGGCTTTGATGTTCAGCTAATTCTTCTTCTGGTATGACAACATCATTTAGATACGGTTTATCTTTTGTTATGATCGCCTCAATACCCTGAGGCTCTGTATGAATAGGACCATGATGATCCTGATTGTCTTTATTGTCTACATTATTCACGTCATCTTCTTGGTCTCCTTCTACAGGCAGAATAATCATCTCATGAATCACATCCTTAAGTGGTTGTAGTCTTTCAATAGCTGATGAAATAGATAACCCCAAATTTAAATCACTTAAAATCTTATTCATTTGGATTCTCGTGGAGATTATTGTCTTTATGGAATTAACCATCACTTGACTTTCTTCTCCATCGTCATGATGACCGTTGTCAGAACCATCTCCATTAGAGCTATCTTCGGTGCTCTTACCAATATAGCTTTGAACAAACCTATTAATCTCCTGACTCAAATCGGAGATTTTACTAATATTCCTGAGATCAAAGTTTGGTAGCGTTCCAAAGTATCCGGTATTAATATACGATGAAAGCCTAGGTAATGAGTAGTTAATGTTTAAATTAAGTCTTCCCACTTGTTCTAATTCTTCTGTTATCGAGTCCATTGAAGTGTCTGAATCATTGTCGTGTTCTACATTCATGATTTCCGGTATTATATGATGATTTTACTTTGTTATTTGCTTTTCCGAACACGAATTAGTGATTACTATAAGGTTTAAGACAAATCACCCTCAAAGGTCTTTGGTTCTCTTTATCTCGGGAAATATCTATTATTATACGATTCTAAAAAGACCGATTAAACTATCACGCAAAAGTAGTCGTTTCCAATACTTTAAATGACCAATTTAGCTCCACAACCTGTATACTCTTTACAGTAATGAAGTTGCTATGGTTAAATTGAGGCTTAAAAGCGTTAGTGCGAACCATCAACTAAATTGATAGTAATAATACCTCGATGAGCCTAAAGCCTCCATCAGGAATACGAGTTCCTGATAATAGAGAATTGATAGATAAAACCGTGGGATACATCTTAAAGAATGGAGACACGTTTGCAGCAAGACTTCGGGACAAAGAACGCGATAAGTTCCCGTTTATGTTTAATGATCATCCTGATTATGAGTACTATAGATGGAAGATGGGATTAATGGAGAAGGATGAACAAGTCGATAATAATGTAGAAGAAGAAGAAGTGGAAGAACTTAAGTTTTTAATAGAATGGCCGGAAGTGTCGGGATTTGATGTTCAGGTGATCAAGTTGACTGCTTTAGTTACAGCAGAGAATGGGATTGAGTACTGTAATCAGCTTCATAATCATGAGAAAGCAAAGGGGAATAAGTCACAATTTCAATTTCTAAACGAAGGTCATTCATTGCATGCATTATTTCTTCAATTTGTTGAACAATACAAGAAAACACTTGAGATTTTGAACCAAACTCATCCTCCTAAGTTTCCTGATTTGCTTGAAGATGCATATAAAAGAGCCCGATCCAGTAAAAGTCACAAGGTTAAACAGGAAAACGAACAGAAAAAGATTAAGGATGCTCAACTAAGGTATGCCTCCATAGACTGGCAAGATTTTGCATTAGTTGAGTTGGTGGAATTTGATGCTATAGATGAAGTGACTGAGTTAGCTGTGCCGCTAAAGAGAGAAGATTTAGTGTATAGGTCGTTAGAGTCTAAGACCCAAGACAAGGAAGAGGAAAAAGATAAGGAAGAGGAGAAAGAAGAGGAAAAAGAAGAGGAAAAAGAAGAGGAAAAAGACAAAGATACCAGAGATGCATCAGCCACTTTTCACGAATCTAATGGATTAGACCAACAACAGTCCACCACTAAAGAACCTTCACCTACAGGACCAATTCCCAAAGGTATTAAAATTAAAGCTGCAGGACAGACTAGATTAAATAAGAAATCTAAAGAAAGAACTATTCAGTGTCCATTAACTAATAAAGCTATTCCTGAACTGCAGTTTGATAATCATCTTCGGATTCTTTTAAGAGATCCTAGGTATAAACAACAACAAGACAACTATGTAAAGAAGAACTTTAAATTTCAATCCAATTTAACCAATGAAGAAGTTTATGAAAACATAAAACGATTATCAAGAAAACGGGCAGGAGAACAAGAAGATACACAACATAAACCTAAGAGATCCATTGGACCACAAAGATAAAACAAGATACAAACTAAAACAAACTAAAACAAAAAAACTGTAACGGTTATGTAAATTTTATTAAATACACTAAATAAACATATTATTTATGAAATATTAAACTTTTAGCTTAAGCTTTTAAAGAAGAAGCTCTTCTCTTTCTGATTTCAGCCTTTTCAGCTTTACGTTCGTGTAAACGTTGAGCTAATAATTGAGCGTAGTCAGCAGCAGCATCTCTTTGTTGTTGAGCATTTTGAATCTTTTTAGCTTTTAAGGCTCTCTTTCTTTGTAAGGTTTGAGGAGTAACTAAACGTTGGATCTTTGGAGCTTTAGAGAATTTCTTTTCACCTTTGACAACTTCTCTTCTGACAACAAATTGTCTGACGTCATCATCTTTAGATAAACCGTAGAATTTTCTAATGTTGTTGGCTCTCTTTGGTCCTAATCTTCTTGGGACTTCGGTATTAGTTAAACCTTCAATGTCAGAGTCACCTTGTTTAACAATAGATAAAGCTAAAACAGCTAAATCTTGAGCAACAATACAACCTCTAACAGATTTTCTCTTTCTTTCACCAGTTCTTCTTGGTCTGTAACAAGAGTGACCTTGAGCTAATAATAATTTAACTCTGGTTGGATGCATAACACCTTGTTTCATTGGGAAACCTTGTTTATCGTTACCTCCGGTGATTTTGAAAATGTAACCTTTGAATTCATCACCTAAGTGATCACCTTCAACTTCTTGGCCCATTCTTTTTTCCATGAAAATGGCTAATTTATGTTCATCTTCAATATCGATACATTTTTGAGTACCGTTAGCTGGGTAAGAGATGTTTAACTAGAATATGTTAGTAAATTATTCAAAAGAACAGAAAAGAAAGGAAAAAAAAGGACAAATATCAACTATAACATCTGACATCTTTAGGGATTCATAAACATTTGATTTTGGAATATTTTCGACTGTTTCAATACTTTTCTTTGTCTTCATTTATATTGATTATTCAAAATTTTTCATTCAATTTTTTTTTCACTGCATACGATTAAATCACATTGGAATGACTTTAGGATTATCGATTATTGTTTAACAAATTCTATATTCACCACTACTGCTATCTCTTCTAGTGATATTACCTATGATGTTTGCCTTTATTACGATTGAAATCACATACCTTCATGATTGTCTTCTCTAAAACTAAAAAATCTATTGAAAATTTCTCACTGATATTTCTTTCTCATTCAAAATTTGACTTCCTGCACAGGGAGGAAAGGTTTTTAAAAAAAAAAAATTGTGAGATTTTACAGTCACGCGCAGGGGCTCGAGCCCTAAAGGACCCGGGTGCTAAATCAATCGTTATCAATAAATAGTGTTGCAGCCATTTTTTCACAGACGATGAATGATAATATACATTTTTGTAGCTATTATACACGAAAGTATCTAAATATTATTCAGCCTTTCGTTCAGTCCCATGAATTGTAATGGAGACGGAAGCTGATATGATTGGTTCAGAGATGCTGATGGTTGATTTGAATGTCGATTGGAGTTTCTAAGCAGATGCTGCAGAGAAGAACGTCTTTGATTTTGGTTTGGTGGAGGATTTTGTTGTGGCTGAGGTTGTTGTTGATTTGTAGGAACTGATGTTTGAGCATGTGGGTTCTGCTGTCGTTGTTGCTGTTGTTGCTGTTGTTGCTGTTGTTGTAAGTTCATGAAGTATTGTGGGGCATTATTCTGAATAGGAGTCATTCCTGTTCCCGGATTAGGCCAATCTTGAGGAACATAAAAGTTAGACGGCGAGGGGAATATATCATTTACATATCGAGACGCCAATGCTGATACAGGAGTCTCATTAGGGCCATGACCAGGACCTCCATTTCCTGAACCATTAATCTCAACTCCACCGTGGTTGGCTGGGTTGGTTGCAGGTTGAGCCACGGGATTAAATCCAGACCCTCCAGGGTTTTCAGGAACCGAACCATCCCCTTGACCAACAGGAAGTCCTGAAGTTTCATTCACTCTTCCAGGTTCAATAACCAAATCATCAGAAGGATTACCTTCTTGAACTTGACCCAAGGCTCGGAACTTGTTTTGGATCAGTGAATTGTCCTGTCGATCATTGGAATAATTGGCATTAAACACTTGGTTTAATATAGGTGTCGATAATGAATTATGAGGGTATTGAGACGAAGGAGATGGTTGAGGCAATGAACCGAAAAATGATGTCATTCCTCCACTCACCGGTAGTTGTGGAGCTGTTGCACTTGCAGGAGAAGATGTTTGTGATTTGGATTGAATTGGTAATGGTAAAGCAGTGACAGCTTTCTTTGTATCGGGAGATTTGAAGGTGTTGAAATTGGAGAATTTAGGTGTGGTTATAGGAGGAGCATTAGATCTATGTTTCCCATTAGTTTCTGATGAGAGACTTGTATTGGAATTGGTAATATTAGGAGGATTTCTTGGGTTTGTACCCGTATTACTATTATCACTAGAACTATTTTTAGCTGAGGTTGGGGTTTCATTAGGATTGGTATTATTTAAATTGGTGTCTAAGGCAGTAAGAGTTCTAGCACTATCATTGTTATTACCTTTAGCATCAGTAGGAATTTGAACTCTCAATACAGGACGATTAGAATTAGGAGCAAGGGAATTACCAGAATCAGGAATCCCTGGGATTGATTGTTGTTGATGACGTTCTTCATCTTCTTCTTTAATAGGATTGTTTTTGAAAGAATTAAAATTAGGTACATTGGAAAGGGAAATATGTCTTGGAGCACCGCCTCTAGAAGTCGGGTGACGATTGGTGGAAGGTTTATATCTTTTAGGTTCAGGGGAATCAGAATCATAATCACTACCATCAAGATCTTTATCATCGATATCATCATCGTCATCATCATTTATTAAGCCATAATCACGAGAACTTAATTGTCTTTTCTTTTTATAGCCACCATAATTAGCTGGAGATTTAGATTCATGAGGGACTTTGGTCTTTTTATACATATCGATAAGTTTATTAGTATCAACAGAACTAAACTCGTATAGTTTATTATTATTGCCTACTATTATCACGGCCAAATCGACTTGGCACAAAACGGCCAATTCATGGGCTTTTTTAAAGAGACCTGCCTTACGTTTAACAAATGTGACAGTTCTATTTCTATCATCAGTAAGTGGTTGGATTTCAATCTTTCTTCTCCCCATTGTTAAGTGTTGGAGTTAGTGTTAGTGTTAGTGTTGGAGTTAGTGTTGGAGTTAACGTTAGTGTTAGTGTTTGTATTGGTATTGGAGTTGGCTGATGTAATTAAACTAAATTCAATCAACTCTTAAACTTCAGTAATGAATGGTTTCCTGCGATAAGTCACTTGAACAATTTCAGTGATGAGAATCAATATCTTTTAGGATTTAAACCAGAAAAGTAATGTTTAAAATTAACCCTTTATTAAATGTCTATAATCTACTATGAATCAAAGTTTTTTATATTGTCTTTTAACAAGATTCAATAACAAACTTAACTTTAATTTAAATTCAACAAAACAACTTTTATAAGGATGGCTTTAATTATTTTGTTTTGTCGCAGTCTCACTGGGACTTTGTGTCACTTTTATCATAGAGGTAAAAAGAAGAATTTTTCAGTAGTAAATTTAAAGAGAAGGATTAAGGATTCGAAACCGGGACATGCATAAGCTTAAAGCCTAAACCGGAGGAATCGGATGTTTTTTCTGCAATGTAAAGCAGATCTATGATAACAGGTAAAGACAGCAGAAAAAAGAAACATCGAATCGTCGGTTAAGAGACTCTGGGGAAGGTTATTTTTAGAAGCCGTTGATGTGGAGGAGTGAAAAATGGGAGAAGAGAAGAGAAGAGAGAAGAGGAGGAGAGAAGAAGAAGAGAGGAGAGGAGAGAAGAATAAAAGAAAAGAATAAAAGAAAAGAATAAAAGAAAAGAATAAAAGTAAAAAAAAAAGCAAAACAAATCACAACAAATCACATCACATCACATCACATCACAAATTCCTCTCTTTCCTCTTTCCTCTTCCCGGTTCTAAAGCTTATTCCACTGTAACACTATCAAGACATTGGCAGCGCGCACGACCTCTCTCACATAAGGGTTTTAGCCGCCAAAATAATCTAAAGAATCACGTCACATACCGTTTACATTGCCATAAATGGAACGTGTAAGATCAACATGCAAGGCACAGGAACAGTGAGAGATAGAAATGGTGATGTTGTTGTTTTTTTTGCTTTTGTTGTTTTGTTTTTCTGTTATGTTTTGTTACGTTTTGTCGTGTTTTGTTATGTTTTGTTGTATTTTGTTAAGTTCATTCACTATATCCTAACTACTCCATCTTCTAGATGCTTCATCCCAATTGATCACATTCCAGATAGCTTTGAAATAGTCCAATTTCTTATTCTGGTATTGTAAATAGTAAGCGTGTTCCCAGGCATCAATAGCTACCAATACTTGGTAATCACTTGGAGCACTATCTTGGTTATAGGTGGTAACAAGTTCAATAGTACTAGCCGCCTTGTTCTTAGAGATGAATAACCAACCAGAACCTTGGATTCCAGCAAGTTTAGCATTACTAAGTTCGATCAATTTTTCAAAACTTCCGTATTGTTTAATGACTTGTTGATAAAATGGTCCATCACGAGGCACTTCACCTCCTTTAGCTGAAACTGGTGATAAATTCTTCCAGAATAAACAGTGATTGATGTGACCACCAGAGAAAAACTTGAGTTGGGATTGTAAATCATGGATTTTGCTTACATCTTGAACAGCTTCTGCTGAAAATAGCAGCTTTAACGTGTTATTGAATCCTGTCACATACGTTTGGTGATGTTTGGTATAATGGATTTCATTAATTTCCCTAGAAATATAAGGTTCTAATTCATCATATTTCCAATCTAATTTAGGTAATTGCACTTCTTTTGACATGTTATTTTTAATTCTTATAAATTTTCTTTACGACCTACAAAGATATTTATAGTTCTCGATTGAGCAAAATTGATAACCACTTTAGTCCTTTTTTTTTTTTGTTCAGTCATTGTCCAATTTGGGAATTTGATTAGTCAACAGAAATTCCTTGCTATGGTATTGTTCCATTGCTTTTCGAATACCTTCTCCTCGCCTTCATATGCTTCTAATTTGTTATGAAGAAGGAAGCTTTCGTCATTGCTTTCCATAGTCGAGGTGGTTAACAATTTGGTTTGCCATGGTCCTCGACCTAATGTCATTTCCCAATCACATTGATTAAATGCTGATAAGGGATCATTCTCCTTAATTATCCATTTGTTCTTATTCCATGACCCTAACTCCATATTGTTACTTACAATAAGTCTCTTACCTTCATCGGAATAATCATCGATTTCCCAACTATGGCTGCTAATATCATGCACGACCTTTCTGGTTCTTGTTTCCGGTCTAAGAATCTCTCTACCACAAGGTGGAAGGGATTGGGCTTGGGGAAATTCAATTGTATTGGTACTAGTTGTTAGTTTGGGAAGTCTAAGTACGTTATCCCCTTCTAAAGTGAGAGTAGGAGTTTTAGCTGACGGCCAAAATGATGGCCAATCAGTAGTACTAAGTGATACTCTAAGCCTATGATTTTTTTCTACTTTATATCCCACACAGTCTAAGTTGATTTTGATATTATATTTTTCACCAATTTTTAAAGGTTTAGGAGTTTCGGAGTTTCCAATGAACCGATTCAAGTTCAATATCCCCCAAGAAACTAAAAAGTGTTCATTCGTTTCAGGATTCAAATCAGTTAATCTTACCGATAAGTTTGCCATTTCGGTATCAGAAGAAACAGTCAATGATACTTCAGGAGCTCCTAACAATTCCATTGATGTTTCAAAACTCGAAGAATCAAAATTAAAACTTTTGGAGTCTTCTATTCTCTGATCTGGAGGAAAGTCTCCTGCTTGTCCAAAAGGACACCATGTTCCTCTATAAATCCCATACTCTTGGGCCCCTGAAAAAGAACGTGAAGAAGATGTTTTTGCACTGGTTTCTTGCAATTTCAAATCCTCTAAATTCATCCAAAGTTCATGATATTCAGGATTCAAACTGTTAACACCTTTCCAGATTCCAGGACGATATTCGTAGGACTCATCAGTACTAACGGGGTCCTGAATATAAGCATTCATCAAAGATAAACTATCAACATTGAATAATCCGTCAATCTTGGCTTTAACCCTATCATCGGTGTCTAAATGTCTACTAAACCAACTGACAGCTATTTGGTTATATCCTATAGTGGGTCCCGGCATAGCAACCTCAGGAAATTCATGGACCCAAGGTCCTATAATACTTCTACAATCACTATTGGGTAAGTTTTCCATCATTCTAAAGATGGAATTGGTATAACCATCTTTCCATCCTCCCACTGCCAACACGGGAATATCCACTTTACTATAATCTTCACATATAGAACCATGTTTCCAAAACTCATCTCTGGTTTGATGGCTTACCCAATCAATGACATTTGGCTCTAATTCAAGCCGTTCCAACCAGTTTTGTCTCCAATTGGGTCTGGTTTCGGGATCTTGACTTCTGGCATTATATGCAAACATGGTCGAAGCCCACCATAACATATCTGAAGCCATTAAACAACCTCCTCTATAATGAACATCATCAGCATATCTATCATCAGTGGAACATAAAGTAATGATAGTTTTCAAAGCCGGATGGTTTCTTGCTGCTATTTGCAACCCATTGAAACCACCCCAGGACTTACCAAATTGGGCAATACTTCCGTTGGACCATGGCTGATTGATAATCCAATCAAAAATCTCTAAATTGTCGTTCTGTTCTTGAAGTAAATACTCTCCATGGATCACTCCATCAGAGTCACCACATCCTCTCATATCCACTCTCATAGATGCGAATCCGTATCCCGCATAATACGGGTGACGAATTGAGTCTCTTACTGAAGTGAAATCATTTTTTCTATAAGGTAAATATTCCACAATAGTTCCTACTTTGATATCTGTTTTGTTACTATAGATTGATTCAGGAATCCATAAATGGGCATACAATTGAGCCCCACACTTCATAGTAATGGCAATATGTTCTACTTTTATAACATCGTTGAACGGTAATTGTTCGGGAGTCACCTGACGTTCTTTGGAATCACTTACATTAAACACCATGGTGGTTGGAATTGGAAGTGAAAGTGAAAGTGGAACTGAAAGTGGAAGTGTCGATATCGTTATCAGGGGAAAGAGCTTAGGTAATCAGACGCGATATCTTATCGGATATCCCAAAACGGAAAATGGTTCCAGGATTAGTAAGACGCTGAACTCTCTCTACAACTCTACAACTCTACAACTCTACAACTCTACAACTCTACAACTCTACAACTCTACAACTCTACAACTCTACAACTCTACAACTCTACAACTCTACACTTTCTAACAATGTCAATACATAATTTATTTTTCCATATTTAAATACATTTTTTTACTTCATCTATTCAGACAATATGTCTCCTACTTCATCACCATATTCGTTTCTGGTTCTGTCATCATGATTAGGTCTGTTCAACATACCTTCTAAGTAAGCAGAATAAGGAGCCTTAGTCTTACTTGGTGGGTTACTGTTCTTAACAATACTGAAGTATTCTTCATAGAAGTTACCATCAAATCCACCAATAGATGAGTTAATCATCATATCAGTCATTTGGAAAGAATCAGTTAATGGAATAACATGAGGTCTTAATTCTCCACATAATTCTTGAATCTTGGTGGAGGTTAAGTATGACATGGCATCAGCGGAAATAACACCGTAAGTTAAAAGAATACCAGAAAATTGTTCCAAGACAATGGAAGATGAGTATAATTGGGCCAATTTGTCTAAAATTGGAACCAATGGTTTTTCTTCTGGTGATGACATGGTTTGAATCTTATCTAAGAAAGATTTCATCAAGAAAAAGTGAGCTAATAATTTAGATAAGTTAACCAAATCGGATCCAATGTAATCCCAGTCATCACCTTTAGATTGTAAGGTTTCAAGAGCTTGAGCAGAAAGTCTGATTAAAGCAACTTGAATTGATTGTAAGATCTTGTAAGTGTCACCTAAATCATTCTTGGTCAATACATTGTCTTTATTCAAATATTTCTTGGTGTCATTTAAAAAGTCCAAGATACCTTCGACTTTTTCTCCTTTCTTTATAACACTTTCAATGTTTTTGACTAATTGTTTACCAACTGACATACCCAAGATATTGTTATCACCTTCCCAAGTACATTGCACAGCAAAATCGTTGAAGGCTTTACCAAATCCTGAATAAGAGGAGTAACCATGACCACCACAAGCTTGTCTACATTGGTCAATGTTATTTAAAGTTAACCAAGTACAAGTGGATTTCAAAGAACCAGAAGCAATGAATAAAGACTTGGTTAATCCAATAGCATGGTCAATGGCACCTTTATCTTCAGCAGTGACAGCAGAATCTAATTTTTCATTAGCATCCTTAGCACTTTCAGCTAAAACATTAGCCCCATTAGAAAAAGCATAACATAAAGCCAATAATGGAATTAATCTTCTTTGATGTAAAGGATAATTCAATATTTGGGTTTCAGGATCATTTTCTTTAGCATTGGCAGATCTAAATTGTTTTCTACCAACACCGTATCTGATAGCAATGGTCAAGACTCTGGAAGACCATCTAAAGGCATCTTTAACCATGACAACTCTACCACCTAATAAAGCCCCATAAGATAATTGATTGTTTGGTGGTAAAGTGACATTACCGTCTTCATCAACTTTACAGTATTTTTGCAACATGAAAAATCTTGGGATTTTGACATGAGAAAATTGAATCCAACCATTATCAACCCCATCTCTACCCATTTTAGCACCAATATCACCTACAGTGACACCAGCCATTAAATCATGGTTACTATCTCTTAATGGGACAACAAAAGTCTTGACCCCATAATCTTTACCCTTGACAATTAATCTGGCGTAAACAGCAGCATGAGTAGCGGAGTGAGCAGCACCTCCAATCCACCATTTGGTGGCACCAACATGAGGAGTATTGATAATGAAACCATCATTTTCTTCATCAAAAGTAGCCGTGGTTTCTAAACCAGCAACATTGGAACCATGGGCCATTTCAGTCATGGCAAAACATCCATATAAGTTTCTGATAAATACTGATTGTTTTTCTAAAGCCCAAAAGTTCATTTGAGGGAAAGTACCATTACTTCTAACACAACCAATGAATAACCCTAAATGAACACCAAGTCTAGTATGTAATTGAGGATCAAATACAGAAACTAAAGATAATCTTCTTTCAAATTCATCAAAAGTTTCGTATTCAATGTACCGAGCTAAACGATTGATTTTTTCCGTGGTTATTTCACGATGTTCGGCTTTGGTCATATCATAATCGGTAGATCTGGCGGCTAACACAGGATCTCTTTCCATTTGTTGAATGAATCTTTTAGTTTCTTCTGATCTTTCTTTGGATCCTTCTAAGAATTGATTCATAATTTCAGGATTAAACACGGCAGCATCTCTTTCCTGTTGTATAAAGGATTTAGGATTAGGGGGGGCTAAGGAGCTAACAACTTTACTAACTCCTGACATTTTTTCTGTTGTGAATAGGAATTAATATAAAAAATAAAAAAGTCCTTATAAAAATAAAAATAAAAACAAAAAGAAAAAGATTTTTTTTTTTTTTTTTTATACCGCAATGGGATTTTGTCTTTCTTATATAGTTTTTTATTTTTGTGGGGAGATTATTTCATTCTCACAGTTATAAGGAATGGTATTTAGTCCATTATTAGAGGTATTTTCGCTCGGAAAACTACATTGTAATATCACTTTTATATACTACTCGCCTCCAGAATTACAACGGTACTATTTTTATGTCATAATTCCAATCAATAAACCTATTGACCCTCCCTATGGTATTAGTAATGGTGTAATTGATATTGCTGTAACCTCGGTGATGAGAAATATCATATGAAATATGACGGTCGTGTTCCACCCATTGGCTCATGATTTTTCCATCGGCCGGAGTGTGTTTACCGTTCGGGGAGTTGTGTGTTCGTCCGACAGATCCGAGGCAACCTGTAAAATACCCAGGCTAACCTGCAACTACACCAGTGGCTAACCTGCAACTACACCAGTGGCTAACCTGCAACTACACCAGTGGCTAACCTGCAACTCCCCTTGAGATATGATCGTTACATAATCATTACTACACCATTCCATGGCTAGAATAAGAAACAGAGGTAATGCCGCTTGCACCTTCTGTAGAAGAAGAAAAATAAAGTGTGACAAAGAAAGCCCGTGTTCTAATTGTGTAAAGTTCCATCAAGAATGTCGTTTGGAAATCGGTGGTAGTAGTATCACTAATCATAAAGATAATGATGGTGGTGCTAATGGTCATTGCAATCATGGGGTTTATATTGATGAAATAAACCGATTACGTGATGAAGTGGCTCTGCTCAAAGATGATACTTTGGTCAGGTTAAATTATCCCGTGCTGAAAGAGTCGTGGCCATCGGCTGGAAGTTCAGAAGTGTATTCATCTGAATCTTTACAGTCTTTACAGTCTTTACAGTCTTTACCGTCTTTAGAGACTTTGGAATCATCAAATCAACCCAGTGAAGATGGTTCGACAGGTGACTCTTCTTCACCATGTACTTCGCCTTATTTGACGTCGAAACTAGCACCTTATGTTCCATGTGATCATGATTCTAGATCCTGTAAGTATCAGTCATTAATAGGCAACTTCAAGTACCAATCATGTTCTGATAGTATTGGTATGGTCTTCCCTGATACCTATTTTGTTATGGATCTTAGAAAACATTTCTATCATCGATTTTCCTGGCTTCATATGCTTCGTTTTGATACAGCACTATCTACGACATTGAATTATTTGTTTTACCTTAAATTGGTTTGTTCTGTTGATATCTTTACTCTGGATGATTCTTCAGAAAGTGTGTTTGAAGAACGTTATCGAGATATTTGTTGGCCCCATAGGGCCCATATTGGGTTTGATGATAATAGAACTATTATTTCTCTTCGACCTGATATTAAAGATACTTTATTGGCTAATATTGAGAAAGTTCTTCCCCTAGATTATCTTAATATAGTGGATGTATTCTTCAAGAGATATTATATCTATTGGCCATTTGTCGATGAAAAAGAATTCAAAACTAAATTGTCTTCTATTATTGATCCTTCTAATCATAAAATCACCATTACTAAAGAAGACACAATAGATTTAGGTTTATTGTTGGTTATAATCACCTTGGTTAAACAGTTTGAAGATAGTTGTAACCCAGAATTAATCAAATTGGCTGAATGTTGTTTCTATAGATTTCAGTTTTTAAGTAAAAGTCTTCTGCTTTTACAATTGGGGGTAATGTTAAGAATATATTATCATACTTCAATTATAGACTGTGATAGTTATTATATGAGTATTCATGATAATTTCTTCCCTTTATTGCTGTCTATAGCCTTAGCTTTAGGGTTAAATCAGGACCACAAACTGGAGGATATTGATGATAATGTTCAAACTCATTTATCAAGAAAAATTTGGGCTTATTTGGTATGGTTAGATGTTTCGTCCCATTTGTTGTATGGTACTAGCATTACCTTGGATGCAAGGAAAATAACTTCCAAGTTCCCCAAATTCATTCCTGGAGTGAAAAATGTGGATGATGAACTGGTGGAAAGGAAAGCCATGGATTTCTTTGAGACCATACATCCTATTCTTATACCATTATTGGATTTAATTAATCAGACAAAATCTAAAGATAATATTAATATTGCTAGTTATGTCAAGTATTTGGCGGCTTTGGAACATAATTTTATCAAGGGTTTTAGGTGTTCTACAAGTCTTCAAGATGTGGTTTATTCTATATGTCGTGATGATGTTGTTCATTCTCATGTGTTTGTATACTATCATGTAATTTCTTGGTTACTTACCAACTATTACTACTTGGCTAATCATTATGAACAGAATAACAATCCAGAATTGAGTTATTTTTATTTCCATAAAGCCATGTACATCATCCATAATAATATCTTGGTATTAACTCCTCAAATACTTAAAAGAGATGATTTCACCACTAGGTTTCTCCAACCAGTGTTTACTGCATTAGTTCAAAGATGTGTTTACATAAATTTTGCCTTAGCCCTCCGGTATAAGTGTAAAAACTTACATTACAAACCATTTATTGATTCTGCTAATCATTTAATAGACACCCTTGATTGTCTCCCGACGAAAACTTTATTTATTTGGTTTGTGGTCAGAGGTTCAAGGTTTATGTTATCCATGATAGAGTCACCAGAAGCCACTGATATTGTAGACAGTTGTCTGTTTACTCCGGAACAATTGTCCCATCTAAGCCAAATTGTCACGTCTTCAGTGTTCTGTTTCAATCAGCATCAAATGAGCCATGAAAATATGTCATCTTCGTTGTTGGATGAAGAGTTGGAAAGGTTCTGGTATCAAGTTGAAGCTCACAAACAAGGCAAACCGAAGTTCGACAACAACTTCAAAGAGTTTAACTCAATTGAGCAATATTTCTATATGATATGATGTGATATGGTGTGATGTGATGTGATGTTATGTGATATTATGTGACGTGATACAACACAATATGATATATAACGTAATTAGTAACTTATGACTGTAATGTATGACCTTTTAAGTAAGCCCTCAAGGTGTATGAATCTTCATCTCTCTTTATACTTTTTGGTGCGAAAGGGAATATTTTAGTACCATAATTAGGCCCTTTTTCAACCCCCCATCCTGTGATGACGGCTCAAGTACACGATACTAATGGAAGCAAAGAGTCTACGGCTCATTCCCGGGATCCTGGGAATACTTTGCCTTCAACATCTCGTTTTTTCAGCAGAAATGGATTGCCTGAAATGAAGAACTATGTCCATAAACTTGATGATTCCAAAGTGGTTCATTTGAACAATCAGACTAGTGGTTTAAACTATAATCCCTTCACTTATCCACAAGCCAAACCCTATACACAATCACCGGAGGAAATTTATAGACTTCTGAACAAAATATGGTGTGAGGAGGGAGGTGAAGAAGGAGGTGAAGACTTAGCCGCCGATGAACATAACATTCCTACTTTACAGGTTCTGGATGATATAGACCCAATAACGTTGGTAGAATCCAACTATGAAATGGGGCAGAAATTTGGGGCCATTAAAGTCAAACTTTCTGCAAAAGTTAATGATGGTTTCCAATCCCTTTTCCATGTTAATAATGATTCGTTTTGGTTTCAAACAAATCGACTTATTAACAATCCTAACAAGAGTGAGTTAGAGTTACGGCTTCAGTTCTATAACGACTTGATTAGTTTCCATTTAAAGAGTCCTGTTGATAAAGAGAAATTGGCGAAGGAATTGGAATTAGCTCGTAAAGACGATAGTGCTGGGTCGTCTTCTGGGTCAAATCCAGCTACAAGTTCTTCATCAATACATTCTTCAGCCAACCCTTCGAGATCGGTTCTGCCTGAAACTGGAAAGTCTGCTGAAACTGGAAAGTCTTCTGTGGTAAAGCTGGAACCTCCTTATGATCAGACAGAAATACCGACTCAGGATGTTGACCCTACTTCCCATAACGGGACTGCCAATTCTATAACTCCCACTTCCACTCCTGATCCTGAAGTGAAGAATGTCGATACTTTGGTTAATGATATGGTAAGTAACAAGCACAGTAATAAAGTCCCATCTTTCATAACAAAATTGCCTATAATAGACAAGAGACCTTTAGACTTGTATAGACTTTTTAAGTCGGTTTGTGTCAGAGGCGGGTATAAAGAAACCATTGACAAGAAATTATGGGCTCAAGTAGGGAGAGAATTGGGCTATAAAGGAAAAATAATGACTAGTTTAAGTACGTCTTTAAGAATAACCTACCTCAAGATTTTATATCCTTTTGAGAACAACCAGAACAATGTGGAAAATACTACCAAATTCAATGAAAATGGAAAGAGATTAAGAGAAGATGATGATGATAATGATAATGATGTTCCATTGATCATTGGATCAAATAGACAATTTAAAAGGAAATTGAAAGTCAAAAATTCTAAAGGAATACTATTGAATTCCAATCAAGATTTTGACATTAAACAACCAAATACGTTTTCAGTTTCTACTTTTGATCCTGAAATTGAAAAGAAATCGTCTACTTCCAACTCAAAGCGTAAACAGAATAAAGATACTCCTGTAACTTGTCCTATAACCCCTCAATCTCAACTAAATCATGTCATTAAAGGCTTCAATTCTCATCAATCCATTCTAGAGGATGCCAATCCGGATTCAAAATTTCCATCTGTATATAACCTTAAACAATTTATGGAAAAAGATGCCAAATTTCAACAATTTTTAATCAATTCCAACAAACAGTTGTTCAACAAAGTGTCTGTGAACAGTTTCTTTCAAGAGGATCCTTCTACTTCATCGATTTGGGATACAAGTACTATTAATTTAACGGCTCTCGAACAATTGTATTGGCAATATCTCAAACAAGTTAAATATAATCCTAGTTTAAGTCATGCTGATGAATTAGAATCCGGAACAAATCTTCCTACTAATGTAATTGGTTCTGGTTTCCCTCAAGTTGGCGATAGTTTCCTTGATGTTAAACATTCACTTTCTATGGGGAATGATAGTACAAATACTGCCAACCCTGAGTCTACATTGTATTCTTTATCACCATGGAACCTTAAAAATGTCCCCATACTACCTAATTCCTTATTTGGTGCCCTAAATGAAAACGATATCAATAATAATCTTGTAAATACCTCCATTAATGTTGGTATGACTTTTAGTAGTGAAAATTGGAGATGTGAAGATCATTTCACACAATTAATTAACTATCAGTTCTTTGGTGGTTATAAAAAATGGTACTTCATTCCGGAACTGGAATTTGCTAAATTCGAAGACGTTGTCAAGAAAGTCAATGAAGCTAATAAATCTAGGTCTAGTATCAACAACAATCATGTTGATGGTGAAGCATTATTGAAATGCTTGGTTAGTGGTGAAGAAATAAGTATTCATGATTATTCAGTGTTAATTAACTCTTTGGAAAGTACTATAAATTCTGAGCCATCCCTCCGTTCATCTCATATAAATCCTTTATTTCAAAGTCTTATCGATTACCGGCTGAAACATCGGTCAATATATTTTAATCAGGATTTTCTTATCACTCCAGAGTTGTTAAAACAAAACAATATAAGGTTTTATAGTACTATTCAAAAGCCTGGTGAACTTATTATAAAATTCCCAAAGACTTATTCTTCCACTATATCTTTTGGAACAAATTTAAGTGAAGAGGTTAATTTTGCTACCTCTTCGTGGTTACCGTATGCTATTGAAGGAGAGAATTGGCTTCTGAAACAGCAGCTAATACCCAATTTTTCGGTGTTCAGATTAATTGCTAATATAATTCAATTATATGACACTGATTCGGCTCCCCAGATGACTTTTGATTCTTGTGTTTATGACTCCATTAGGTCTTTATGGGCTAGATTAAAGGATGAAGAATTACTGTTAAGATCCAAAATAAGGCTGAGATTTCCTAATATGAAGGAGTCTACCTTGGACGAGAAAGCTGCTTCTGAAACTGATATTGTTACTGATGATGATCTCAGTAATAGTTTCCCTTCTCAGATAGTTTTAACTGATCTTGAATCCAAATTAGTTTTCCGGACTTCTCCTTCCAACTTTTTAAACTATATTGATACTAATGATAGTGAAGTTGAAAAAGATAAGAAAACCATACCAGTAATTTTAGATGCAAACGTTAAAGTAGAAATGCATTGTTTCTTATCAGATGAAAAAATTAAAACTTTGACCAGAATCCTCGATAATTATACAAGCAGTTATGATGATTGGTTCAAAAGATATGAGACATTAATGAAGGAGAATTCTACTATTCCTCTCAAATCATATAAGACTCTATTGACCGAAGGTGAAAAAATAGAGTCTATTATTGATAGAAGTCATCACTATAACGTTTTCACAAAGAAAGCATTAACAAAACAAGAAGAATCCAGTTTATTATTATTCAAAGAATGTATTAGAAACCTTAAATCTTTCCTTGATAGTGCTAATAGATTTATTGAGGAATGCCAAACCATTTTAAGTATAAAATATCAACAAAGAGTAAGAGGAGGTAATGAAGAACTGGTTACCCAATATGCGGATATTCTTCCTAGATTGGTCAAGGTAGTTGAAGAGATTCAAAGATTGAACTTTTTCTGTCCCGAAATTGATCAAATCTTAGAATTTAAAAATGAAATTGAAAATTTCGATAGAGCTTGTAGATTACTTATCACCAAGCCTAAACCAACAATTCAAGAATTGAATGATTTGATCAACTTAGGGCAATCTTTCGGTACTAAATTAACGTCATTAGAATTTATTATGAGGATAAAAGATAGAATCAGATGGATGGATTGTTATTCAATTATTGTTAAAGGTGGTGATCCATTTAATGATAGAAAAGATATCTTTTCTTTATCTGATTTGATCGACTTTTATTCTCAAGGAATGAAAATTTTGGGGAAAGCAGACTTGAATAAAATGTTAGTAATTCAATCTATGATTGAAAATTCACAGAAATGTAATAATGAAATTGAATATTATTTAAATGAAAAAGATTTACAAAACATCAATATTCCTGATGTGGATAAATTCATTGACGATATGGATGATAAAATTAGGCTTAAGAATCAGGATAGAATTTTTGTTGATTTGAACAAGTATGATACTTTAATGGCATTCAGAGGTTCATTAGAAGTAGTAGAGAAATTTTATGATTTCAAAACAAGTATTTCACAAGCATCCATTCATAAATATTCCTATGATGAAATTAAAATATTAGAAGATGAATTGGTTGCAACAAAACTTCCTATTCCTGAAGAAGATATGTTTATCTTGAAACAGAAAAAGAATGAAGTTGAAGATTTTGTTAGCTCCCTTAATCAAAAATTCAAAGACATTAAATTAAGAACTACAGTTTCTAATTTTGATTATGATGATAATTATGATAGTAAGTTGAATGTGTCTGATGAATTAATGCATCAATTACTGATTCTTATTATAAAAACAAATTACAGTTTTGCTGTTAAAGATGATCAATATAGTCAAGGTTCATCATATGAAGCTATCAATGATCTTGAGTCTAATGCCATTCATCATACTTATTGTATGTGTAGAGAATATGAGTACGGTACCATGATAGAATGTGATAAATGTAAGGAATGGTATCATGAAAGCTGTGTACAAAAAGAAGAAGATGTTGTAAAGACCATTGAAGAGATGAAGGAAACTAATGAAACCAATAACAATGAAGCTAAAAATGATTTAGAAAAGGGACAAAAGAAACCCAAAAAAACACCAAAGAAACATCTGAAAAAGGATCAAAAGGATGTCCAAAAGGGACAACGTAAGAAAGAAGATAATGAAAATGACGATTATGATGACTCTGATGAAGTTTTCATCTGTCAAATGTGTGAATTGATTGAATCTGGTAGACAAAGCAATACTTTCCTTGGTCAACAAATGACATACTTTCAACTAGTAGATATGGTTGAAAAATGTAAAAAAATGGTGGTTTACCCTAAGAATGAATTTAACAAGCTCACTGATCTAAATGAAAGAATAGTCAGATGTTTGGAATTCTATTTTCACAAAGTTGCCCAAATCAAGCAAAGTGAAGAGAATAGCGATTCTAAGCTTGATCAACTAAGGTTTATATTAAGAAAGGTATATGGTGCAGGTATATTACTCGAGGATTTACACTATGAGCTATTAAGTACTATTAGAAGATTGGAAATAGAGAAGATTCTTTCACACGATATGCAAAAGGGAAACAAAGACAAAAAGTATCATCTTTTGGATAAGTTATTGAGGAGTAATTCTTCCACTATAGATATCGGTAGTATTAGAAAAATAAGTCAGACATTGGGTACTATTAACAAAAAAAAGACACAGAAACAAGCTAATGGCTCTGATAAAAATAGAAAGAAGGAAGAAGAAAATGATAGTTCTCAATTAATTGAAGATTCAATCGATAGTGAAATTAAATCAATTGCAGAACAGAAAAGTCATGATATGGAAAGTTCTGGATTAGGAATGTCAGAATCATTACCACCGTCAGTTAAAACTGAGTCTAGGGTCATTGATCCTTCTATATCTCAACAAGATCCGATCGAGCTGTCAATGCAGCATGATGATGTGTTAGAAGGTCCCAACGAAGATGATAGAAATCCAGAAATTTCAGACGTTTCTGACTCTTCTCGAATTCCAGATGCTTCTCAAGTTTCTGAAGTTCTTAGAGAAGCAAATATTGCCAAAGAAGGAGAAATATCTTCAAAGGCTGACACTTCTAAAGAGTTGGAGATTCCAAAAGAGAGTAATATATTTGAAGATATTGATATAGAGCTTCTTAGGGATTCTGGACCATTTAAAGAGGGTGAAGTTTCTGAGAGAGCTGATGTTTCAAGAGAAGGTGATGTTTCAAGAGAAGGTGATGTTTCAAGAGAAGGTGATGTTTCAAGAGAAGGTGATGTTTCAAGAGAAGATGATGTTTCAAAAGATGCTGAGGTACCTAAAGAAGTTGAAGCTACAAAAGAAGATGTTCCTGGAGATGCTCCAAAAGAAGAAACTCCAAAAGATGATACTCCAAAAGATGATACTCCAAAAGATGATACTCCAAAAGATGATACTCCAAAAGATGATACTCCAAAAGATGATACTCCAAAAGATGATACTCCAAAAGATGATACTCCAAAAGATGATACTCCAAAAGATGATACTCCAAAAGATGATACTCCAAAAGAAATTGTTCCTGAAAGTGTTCCTGAAAATGTTGAAGCAGATTCCAACCCTTCTAATAAACCCAATAATGAAACTTCTCAAACTACAAATCACCCCTTTAAAGTACCCGAAACTCATTCCATATCACCTCAAAATACACCTTCAACCTCACAGAATACCATCTCTTCCCCAAAAGAATACCAGAACTATTAAAATAAACCTTGTATAAACAAAAAATATATATAGCATAGAAATACATGTACTTTTAATTAAATCATCTCACTGAGATAAATTTTGCAGCCATTACAATTTGAACAAACCTACATTAATACTTCAAGAATTTTTTTTTTTAAAAAAAAAATCAAGAAAAATTCAAATAAAAACTTCAATCACTACAGGAAGATTCTAGAACTACAAAACACTTTGACCACCCCTAAATAGTATGGTTTAACTATAACATAAAAACTCTTCACTTATCACTTCTTGCAAAGCGCACTAAATTTCAGACGTGTTCCAAGATACTGAAACCGCGTACCACATCAAATACAATAAACATCATGAAGAGTATAGATCACCTTGTGAATGACTTTATAGAAAAGAGTTGGCAGAGATTTAGTACAGGAACAAAGAATGACTTCATTTATATTTCACAAATAATGGATATGATTAATGTTATGAGTGAAGACCTCGATTGTAAAAGTCTTCTTAAACCTGAAGAAGTTAAACTATTAACTACAATGATAAATGAAAAACCACTGCTTCGATTGTACAAGAATGAAGTTACAGATTTTTTAAAACGGTTGGTTAATTACACGTCCATGACTAAATTTTTTATTGACCGTGTAGGGATATCCCAATTCAACTTGCAGTTGTTATTAGAGACTAATACTACTACTAATACTACTACCAATACTTCCACTAAGAAACCCAGCTTTAATAAACCATATTCACCATATAATTTGCAAAACAAGCAAATGAGTAAATCCAATGACATTTTAAACACGTCGACTCCTACTAAGCACTTTGATGATACCCTGTATCCAACTAGACCCTATAGACTGGCAGGTGTAGATTCAGGTATTGCACTGAGAGAGAAGTATATTAACGAACGTGATGATCATATATCCTTAATTTCAAGAGAAAACATCCAACTTCACACCACGTCTAAAGAACAAAAGCAAGCCATTCAGAGACTACAACGAGATTATGATAGTTTAAAACAATATGTGGATGCTTTAGAGCTTAAACTCGATAGCATACCTTCCAAAGGTACAAATCGTCTGTCACTTGCTGAAAGAAATATGATAAAAGACTTATTAAATCAAATAAATACAAAAGATCGTACTGTTCAAAGTCTAGAACAACTATGTCAACAGTATCAGGTTGAATTTCAAAAGCTACAGAATAGTCCTATGATTAACAATTTAAGCCAAAGTTTAAAAAGACAAGATGAATTGATTTCAGCATTGAAAACCAAGTTGAAGTTAAATGAAGGTCCTCGTAAGGATGAAGAAGTTAAGCAATTTCTTTTAAGATTACCCTTTCTCAAACAGTACTACATGTACTTCAAATATAAACAAGAGAACAAGAATTTCGGTACCATTATATTAAATGTTCTGACACTAATACTATCCACATTATTAATTACATCAATAATACGAATAGTGTACTTTGTACTATTGTTTATGTTTAATAGCTATGGATCGAAATTGAGTCCATTTTCTTCTTACATTTATGATAATGATACCAATTGGGATAAAGGTGAAGTAGTTGGAATAACCTGGTGGAAAGAGATAGAATGGTTGGAATACTTTATGTACAATTTAGAGGATTGGTTTAATCAATAATTATAGAAAATCAATCAATAATTATAGGATATTTTATTATTATATCACATCCAATATACATATACATATATACATATATCTATATATAAGCACACAACTTTTCTTTTCCACAACTAACCTCTTTAGTTCATTTGTTTAACTAAAGCATTGATGAAATCTTCTCTGTTACCAGTGTCACCACCTTGGATGAAATGGAAGAATTTTCTAGCTCTGAAACCACCAGTTGGGTTAGATAATTTGAATGGCCATAAGAAGTTGTTAGCTTGTTTGAAGTTTGGTCCAACAGTGAAAATTTCGTGGATTAAATCTTCAATAGAAGCAATACCGTATTTACCTAAAGAAGCTTCAATGATAGCGTTATCAGATAAAGCAATTCTTTGTTTGTTGATCTTACCGTAACCTCTCTTGTAGATCAATTTTCTAACGGTAGATAAGTTAGGGTAACCGTAGGTAACGTATGGTTCAGCTAATTTTAATAATTCAGAGGTAGCTTTGGTGACTCTAACGAAAGTAGCAGAGTTAATTTGAGTTAATCTTAATAATTGTAAAACCTTTCTTGGTTTTGGAGCCATTTTGGTAATACCTTTGATTCTGATAACTAAAGCTAATTTTGGTTCACCTTCAACGTAGTAAGAACCGTTAGCTTTAGCATCACGTTTAGCGTTGATGACAGCACGTTCAGCATCTTGGTATTCTTTAGTGTAAGCAGCATTTCTTTCAGCAATGGCTTTTCTTTTGTCTTTGTTTGCCTAAAAATAACGGTTAGTAACTTGAGATGAATAATGTATTCGAGAAACCCATAATCACATTAATAATTCTACTCAGCCCCGAAAGATGGTTAACTGATTGACAACATCGCCGAAGCTAGCCAAATACAAAGGTATTTTTTTCATCTTCAAAGAATTGTGATTATGTTTTAGTTTTTTAAAAAAACTAGTAGTTTTCAAGTAATTATACATACGACTTTACGAGTGGCTTTGTCAGCAGCACGTTGTTTTAAGACTTTTTCGTCAGTTCTGTTCTTTTTGATTAAAGTTTCTGGTTTTAAAGTACTAGATAATGTTAGTATACTAAGAAACATATATGAGACGCTAGACACTATCTCTAGTTTCTTCCTCTGGATCATTTAAACCAAAGATTACTGTAGATGTTATATGGGCCAGGAAAAAAAAACCCCATAAATGACAAAGAACTGAATAGCCACATTCATTCTTCATCCATCCAATAATCTTATTTATTAAAGACTCAGAGGAAAACAGATGTATCAGGCATTGGCAAGATGAGTTTTATTGAATATTTGAATTCATCTGCAAGATAATCTTGAATTCCCTTGGTCATTGTTACTTTGACTATTCCTATATTTCATTCACTCTAACCAAACGCCAGCACATCAACTAGCGTCATTAATACTTTTGAAGCTATTGATATTATGTACATACGTAGCCATTTTGTAATGTAGTTTTAAAGTAAAAAGATGAGAAAAAAATTCAAATTTTTCATCAAGAGTTGAGAAAGCGAAGAGTTACACAAAACTTGGGGCGAGGGCAGTCACAAAAAGTGCGAGTCCATTTACCAGAATAATGGGGCGCGAATAATAGTGTGGGCATAATAGGGCTCGAGCCCTATTTACTAGTGTCATAGGTTAACCACTATTACTACATTAGAGTAACAGGAAAAGGCAAAACAACATAATTGGATATAAACTAATACTAACTTTTTTTTTGTTTATATAAAGTTCTAGTTAAACTTGTAGCCCCCATGGATCCAAGTATTGACCATATCTAAAGCATTTTCTGGTTGATCATAAGGAACCATATGACCAGCATCGTAGACTCTTAAGAAGCTAAAGTGTTTATAAGACTTAACTTCACCAGCAGGTTTGCCTGATTCACTATTATACCAAGGCTTTAAAGAAGCATCAGCAAAGAATTCATGGTCAGAGTATTCTAATTGGTCAGACCAAGCATGATTACCTAACCAGTTACAGATGAAATCTTTATCACCAGCGTATAATAAAACAGGAACATCAGCTTCTAATAATTGAGCTACGTATTGTTGGAAAGGTTTCATTTCATCACCATCTTTTATAAAGTCACCGAAAACTTTGTCTGAACAACCAGTGTAGATATCAATGTTAGAGGCTCCAACAGCATCTTTAACATAGTCTAAGTTTAAGTAGTCATCGACATAATCCATTCCCAGGTAACAATTAGCACCAGGGTCTTCACATTTGACTCTGATGTCATAAGGGTTTAATCCAGTTTCATCATAAGGTCCGTAAAGACTGTTTTCACAGTACACGGTTGCAGGAAGACAAGCCAAAGCCGATTGGAATTTGTAGCATATTTCAGTTAAGGCAGCACATTTTGGATAAGCTTTATCCATTTGTTCACAAGATTCTTCTGATAATACTGGTTTATAACCACCTTCACCACAAGCCATAGGTTTATATTGACCATATTGAACCAAAGGATCAGTGATACCATTACCAATCAATACTGAAGACAATTCAAAAGATCTGTCGGCATTATTAAGAATCTCAGCAGCAAAACTAGGAATATAGTGACCAGCGTAAGATTCCCCAGCAATGTGGAACTTATTATTGAGGAATTGGGGGAATTTTTGGAAGAAAAGCTCCAAGAATACAAACACATCTTTAGCAGCAGCAGCAGTATTCTTAACAGCTTCACCATTACTATAAGAATAACCAACATTAACTGGTTGATCTAAAAAGATAACTGAAGCGTTGGAATTCCAAGAATAAGGATTGTAAACTGGTTGTAAAGTAGAATTGATCAGAGAAGGACCCAATTCAAAGAACAACCCAGTTGAGGAAGAACATCCTGGACCTCCATTTAACCACAAGATAACAGGGTCATTTTCAGGGTCATTTCTGGATTCAAAGAACCAGTAGAAGAAATGTTTATCCACAGAATCAATATCCAAATAACCAGTGTATTGAGCAACAGTATCCAAGTTCAACACTTCAGGATACGACTTTTTAATTCTCAAACTATGGTCTTCATATTTGTCATTAGACAAGGTTTCAAACCGTTGTAATCCCTCATTCTTAGACGACGATTGCTTTGAAGCCTCTGGCTTCTGATTGTACCCCTTAGACTGGCTATTGTAATCATCAATGGCCTTTTTGATAGTATCAGCAGGAAATTGTTCCTTTAAAGTACTCCAAGCATCAACCACTTCTGGAATATATCCTTCTTTAGGATAATTGAGTTGTTCTCTTAACTTAGCAAACCAATCTACTGAGTCATCACTTTGTTCCTTAGAAGTATCCAATCCCACAGACTGTTCATTGTTCAAAACAATCTGTTTAATAGAATCAGGAATTCCAAAAGAAATGCATTCTGCACTTGCAAAAGTTAAAATAGCCGTAGTTAACGTAGTCAATTGCATTATAAAAGTAAAGAATTGATACCCCTTTTAATACAAATTGTACTAATGATAAGCAAGTTATCTATGAGGGGATGGAACGGCACACAATGATCACTAATACACGACCCTGATTATGGGCTCGGACACTACGCGCGCGCGCCAGCGAAAAAGTCAAAAGTTTCCAATGGTTAGAGAAATCGAGAAAAAACAACGTTTTATAAGTAATTGTGTTTTTACAGAAATGAGTACAGGACCATCGCCAGTAGCGATAAATCCAATAGCACCAAAGGTCAAAATCGATGGAGCTTCAGGAAATCCACAAACGGGGTTTCCAAGCAATCCTTTAGGTACAGGACACATGGGATTGGACCTTATGGGGAGAATTATTATGTCGTTTAAATCAGGAATAGACAGTGAAATAGAATGGGCTTTGACGTCGATTTCCCAACAATCATATATTGCACCACAATCGGTTAACTTTGAGAGAATGGAGTATGTGGGACAAGTGTTGATCAAGTTTTTCTATGAACCGTTCCAATTGATCAAAAGTAAACAATATAATTTGATTGATGATGAAAAGTTCAATACCAGTTTGAATGCTTTATTAACTATTCGGAACCTGGCTCAGGAATTAGATAATCAACAATGGTTATCGCAAATGCCGGAATTCAAACAATACTTGATTGATGCCTTGACATTCTTAAGTGACTATTTTTTTACTACTGGTTATAGTAATTATAAATTATCTCAATTTGATAATAGCTTTACTGAAGCGTTTACCCAAATCATTGATATTTTAGAATGTTTAAGTTGTTACTATATTGACAATACAATTAGGGATCCATTGTTTAAGTTGTGTTTGGAATTATCCACCAAGGTTAATGATAAATATACCTTTACTGGGCTTTTGAATTCGTTAACTCATTTATTATTTACGAGACCTTCTGATTCTGCAGCCACCGATGATACCAAAGGTGATGTTGACAATTCCACTCCAGCTCCAGCTCCTCCCACCAATAACTGTATTAATTTAATCACGGAAGACCATTTGGAAGTTTTCACCAACCAACTCTTGGTCAACGATAATAAACTCACTTTATCAGTATTGGCGTTTTTAAAACAATACTTATTATCACCATCGTTGCATCTGGAAGTATCACCAACTTCTTCTTCAGCCGTCAAGGATAGTCAATTACTAAGATTACAAACCTTATTGCAAATAAAATCGTCCAAACATGGATTACACACTTTATTAAAGCAATTACCAGTATTATTACTTTCAGGAGTTCATTTGACTGATTTGTCTCAGATTTCCAGTACCATAATTCAAGAATTATCAAAGAGAACAGATTATGTAAGTGTTCCCTCCGAGACTCCTCAATTACCTGAAGAATTATATAAAATCATTGTTAATTTCCCTGAACCTTTAAGAGCAACTACTTGGTTAAGATGTTGCTATGAACCATTCTTCAACTTTAAGCTTGAAAATGAAGATAGTGAAGACTCTAAAGCAACCAATTCTCAAGCTAATGCTGTTATAGCTGGAGAAGTAACTCAAATTTCCTTATGGAAAGCTTATGAACGGCAATTTGAAAGTGTATTCAAGGATGCCAAAGATGGGAACTGTCCATCATTATTGCCAGCTGTGGATTTTATAAAGAATGTTTCTGCAGCTTTCCCCAATTCTGAAGCTATGGTAGTAGTATTAAAGAACGTGGAACCACCCAAAAAGAAGTTCATTATAAGAGGAATCCAACCTCGTCAATTTGTCGTTGGTATAGATGTGGCCAACTATGATGCTTTGAAACGGAAACCATCAAACCCAGTTTCTCAGTTCAATGAAGGACCTCAACCACACCTTCCTATTGGTTACATTGATCAAGAAAAATTCCATAATAGTATAAATCAAGTATCACAACAATTAACTCAAGAGAGATCTTTAGGTCAACAGTTGAACAAAATCAACACTTTAAGCAAGGAGTTGATTGACTATATATTGAACGAGATGTTGAAACTAGGTAACTACAATGACTACATAAACATCTTTCGGTTATACAACAAACATTGGTTACCCGAAGTAGTATATGCTAATCCATATCTTATGGAGTCTGATTTAATTGATAACAATTGGATTAAGTATTTGATATAAAGTGTTTATGTAGAGATTATAGAATGATGTAAAAAGACAAACTGTAAAAGGACAAATGTAAAAGATAAAGTGTAAAAAGACCAAAGTGTAAAAAGACCAAAGTGTACAAACACCAAAGTGTACAAACACCAAAGTGTAAGACAAAGTGTACACAGACAAAAAACACCAAAAACACCAAATTCGCACACTTTTCATCAAATCATCATCACCAATTACTATGGCTAAACTTCCTCTTAGTGTTCGTATCACTGACGTTATCCACAGAACTACTGTTCTAAGCTTGGTTGGAATCTGTGTGGTTGGTATTGGGAGTATCAGTTTTAACATATATGCTAATTCCGACTTTGGGAAAATGAATAAAGATAAATTAAAGTTTGATGTTAAACAGTATGAAGATGCTAGAAAGGAAAATAAGGATGAATAGGTATTGGTTATAAATCAGGAGTATTTATCTATATTAGTGTAAATAGTTGAAAGTATTTAATTTGTTTGTTTTCTTTTTTTGGCGTGGGATTCATTATTGTCATTATGGTGATTATTATTATGATGATGATGATGTCTCTTCTTTCTCTTTGTCGAGTGACTCAACAGATTCTGCTTTAATTGGTGATACGTCTGGTTATTTTTATCAGAGAAGGTATCATTTTTTGCTGGATTTAGAATCACTATGTGTTCAGGTTTGAACTGGGCCCCACAGTTGGGACATTCAGTCACCTTGGCTTTACTTAGGTCGGTGATTAATTTATAGGATACTATACAACCGCACAGTCGTGAGTAACAGAAGCTGACACTAGCTCCACTTATAGGACACACCAAAGCTCTAGAATCTTCACTATACACCGGCTTAACGTCCACCAAATCATTAAGACCTCGAATATGGGAATATTTACTATTCTTGTCTTTATATTTTTTACTCAAAATGTAGTTTAATACCTGCTCCTTATTAAACAAATCTCCTTTGTAATCACTCATTACTGGTTTATCCTTTAGAGTTATCCCCGATAATGCACATATAGTATATTGGGATGGTTTATCATCAAAAGAAGTTTTGTTCAAGTCTGTTTTACTTCGATGAAGGTTTAAAATATCCGTTCTGGAGGCTACGGTTCCACCATCATTTCCCATGATTATAATGTGCGATCAAATGTGAAAATTTACCAGAGAGAGAGAGAAAGAAAAAAAAAAAGTATCAATACATTTCACCAACTTTACTGATTCAACCATGTCACAAAGAAAGATTGATCTTTCACAACTTCATCCTCAACAATTGGTGGAGCTTAGAAAGTCATCAGAACAAGAAATCAATCATTTTACTCAATCTCTTCAAGCATTACAAACAGCCCAAGGTAAATTAAGAGATTGTATTACTAGTATTGATAATATGAGACAAAGTAAAAGAGATGAATTATTGGTGCCTATGACCAGTTCATTATACCTTCCAGGAACAATAACTGATAAAGATAAGTATCTTGTTGATATAGGAACAGGATATTATGTGGAAAAACTGGGAGAAGAGGCCAAGAAGGTGTATCAAAAGAAGATCACCAAATTGAATGAAGATTCCAAGAAGTTAAAGGATATTTTGGTACAGAAGAATGAAATTTTGAATCATGTTAATTTGGTATTGAGGAATAAGGTGATAGAGATGGAGAAGCAAGGAGCAGCTCAAGCTTAATGGAGGTGTAATATATAAAGTTCTATATACAAATATATAATAAAGAGGAATCAAGGGTTTTCATTTTCATGTTCATTATCATTATCATTTTCATCCGCTTTATTTAATATAAACGGCTCGTTGAATACCGATTGAAGGTTTTTCATTTTCCTTTGACCTAGTCCCAGAATGGCTATATCATTAGAATTAGTTACCACATTCTTAAATGATCCATAAGTAGCAATGAGGTTAACCACATCAGTTTTATTGATTGACTTAACAGAAGTTAAGGCTTCTATTAAATTGGAGCTGTAATTAGTATTCTTAACTCCTTTAATCGACAAATGAATCTTGTTGGCTGATAATTCATATTGTTTACACATGGCCACATAATTACCTGCCTCTTCAAAGGACCATGCTAGTACCATGGAAAGGTCATGTCTTATGCATATATCGTTAAGCTTTCGTAAGTAATCCTGATGAGAATCGATATCTATCACCACTAGTAACACTTTTAAACTGTTATCTCTTTTCACGGGGATTGAAGACCCTTGGTTAAACCGCTTGAGTCGAGTCCAAATGTATTCTGGATGCAATTTATAGTATTGAAGTGATAAGAAAAGGATCTGAAAAGTGGGATTTATGTAATAATCAGATAATACATTAGAATTGAATACCCAAGGGGTTGTTTTCATGAGAGATCCATTCAATAAAGGATTCCCTTTTTGTGTCTTGGAGACTTGGATTTCACTATACATTTGAACATTCAGTCGGATTCTACTTTTGATAGCATCTCTAGAAGGGACATTGGATTTGGGGATATTGGAGTTTGGAGTGTTTGAGTTTGTGGTGTTTGAGTTTGTGGAGTTTGAGTTTGTGGAGTTTGAGTTTGTGGAGTTTGAGTTTGTGGTTGGAACATTTGGTTTGTGTTTCTTTAGTTCAGTTTCTTTATTTGTTTGATTCATGATTCCTTTACTTTGATCCTTTTCATTGTTTCCTTCTCTGGTTTCTTCTTTGCTTCCTTCATTTCCTTTGTATCCTTCATTTCCTTCATCTTTTCTTCCTCCATCTCCTTCTCCCTCTTCATACTCTCCTCTCATCCGTTTGACACCCGCAAGCACACTGGCAAATGACGTAGAGTCCATATCACTCATAGTTAAATATGATTATAAATTACAATTACGCGATAATAAAGTTTCATAAAAGTTTATATTTTGTACCTATATAGTGAGTCCTTAATGGTTTAAAATATAGTCAATTTCTTCAGTAGTAGAAGCCCAGAAATCGCCAATATCTTCATGCTTTGGTTTCCAGCCAACTTTATAAGGATTATTGGCTCTACTTCTAGAATTGGTCCCCCATAAGAAGGGAGCTACTTCAGTACCAAGTAGTTTAGATGCAGTTTCTGGCAGAATTTGATCGACATCAGGAGTACCAAGAGCCCCTTTTTGATGCATTTTCTTTCCAATGTATTCAGCCACTTGTTTCCAAGTATGTTCTATAGGAGAAGGCAATGGAGAAACAATCTCATTAGGAATACGATAAGAACCAAAGTAGTAACCTTCTTTACCGGTTGGAATGGATTCATCCTTAAGGAGCTTTTGCAAAAGTAACATGTACATGTCACCCAAGTCATGAATGTGAATATGGTTCCAAATGTATTCTCCGTGGTAAACGGTGAAAGCCTGTTTGTGTTTAAGAGCACACAGAATCAATCCTGGAACTTGGGCTGAGATCACCTTGTCATAACCGTTACTGATTCCGTAGATTGCTGAGGGACAAATGACACAGGTTTTCACCTTGGGGTTAGCTTTTTCAATTCCCAAGATTACTTTATCCACAGGTCTATGAGGTTGTTCATGAGGCAAACTGTTAATGTCTTCAATAGATTCATCATCATAGTAAATTTTAGGTTGAGGTTTATTTTCAGCCACAGGATCACCTATAACTGAAGTTCCTGAAGTGTGTAAGAGAATCTTTGGCAGTTTCAGCTTGGTCAATACACCAGCAATGACCTCTGCCGAGGGAACATGATCCACATCAGCCGTATTGATAATGATGTCACATTGGTCCACACATTTGGCAATGGTATCAGCACTATCCAAATCCCCAATGGTAACTTTAATCTTATTGTCAGTAGCCTTGACAAGATTTGCAGCCTTTTGTTCAGTTCTCACTAAACAATTGACATCAAAATTAGCTTGAAGAAGTTGATAGAGAACTTCTCCACCAATGTATCCTGTAGCACCTGTTAAGAAAACCGTCATATCAATTGAGTATCAAGAAGAAAAAATAAGTATTGAAACAAAAACAAATAGAAAAAAAAAAAAAATAAAATTAGATGGAATTAAAAAACTCCGGGAAGGAGATGGATATTTATAGTGTCTCGCGGATTATTAAGCTTGAGAGCAACTTGACAGCAAATTAGTGTAGCTGCAAAAATTGACAAAATGGTCAAACATCAAGTTTTATGAATTAGTCTATAATGTCTCTGAAGACTGTCTTTTCTATAAAACACTTTTCTACATGTTTTACAGGTGTATATCATCTGACTGATAAGATTAGCTTCATCGAAAGAAGATTTACAATTGAGTTTCTGAGTCTTTTTGTTGAAGTGTTGGCTTACAATATGCTTTCTCACCACTAGTTTTTTGTTAAAGCCAATGAGATGAAAGGGACACAGATTGAGGGGACATTTATACTTTAAGTTTTTGTATAAATTGAACTTTTCGTAGTGATCCACGAGCAGAGTGTAGGTTTTGAAAATGGTGTCACAATGGAAGCATTGAAGGGAACAGGGATGTTTGAGTTTGGGGCCATAAGTGTGTTTAACGAGAGCACCAATAGTGGGAGGAAGGGAGGAAGAAAGGGAGGAAGGAACAGGATCTGAGCCCCGTAAATTGTCACATTTTGGTTTGTGATTAAGACGAGGGGTTTCTTTAGTTTTATGGACTCCACATTTGTCAGGGACTTTAGAGTTGTCAGGAGATTCACATCTATCAGAACATTCACATCTATCAGAACATTCACATTTATCAGAACATTCATCAGTGACATCACTCTCTGATAACCAATCATGTCTGAGATCATCACTAACTTCACTGACAGAATCACTATAGCCACAATCAAGAAGAGCGTCATTATTATCAATGAGATCCTTATTGGGGAAGTTGTAGATGCAATCTCTTTCTACTCTAAAGAAGTTGTTTTCATCAAAGAAAAAGTTATCGAATCCGGTAAACTGAGCATCAAGTGGAGTTATGATTATAGGGGAGATAGCAGTAGCATCAGCATCAGCAGCAGCAGCAGCAGCAGCAGCAGCCACATTGGGAACATCATCCATACTTAGCACTGATTGAGCTGTGATGACGGGATCATCGTAAGAGCTATCATCAAAAAAAGGGTCAGAATTAGCACCAAGGGATTCACAAGATGAGTTCAGTCCACTAGGATTGCACTTTAAATGACCTTTAAGTTTAAGGTTGAGGTTGATGTTATCTTTAACCAAGACGTTAGTTTCATCATCAAGGTAATAAGCGTCAAGGTCCATATAATTGTCAATATCAAAGTCGGCCATATTGGAAATGAATAAGAAGCCAATGGAAAAAGACAATATGAAGTTTAATAGAAAGGTCAATGCAAAATCAATATAAAATGCAATGCAAAATCAATATAGAATCTTATGAAAAATCTAATGAGAAATCAATATAGAATGGAATGCAAAATCAATATAATCAATATAGAATGCAATGCAAAACCCTATGAAAAATCCAATGAAAAATCCAATGAAAAATCCAATGAAAAATCAAAGGAAATACCAATAAAATATACCTACAATAAAAAAAAAAATATCCTAGAACATTCCGCCTTAATATATCCAACTCATGGTGGGCTGTTTTGTTACAGGTTAAAAGATGAAACCAAGGCTGGTGACGATCAAACAAGAATAGTTACTGCATAAGGCAAAACAATCATTTAATTGAGAGGGATTGCATGAATCTTGCAGTTTTTGAAACATGCAGAAAATAAGTGATAAGGCGATAAGAACCCTGGGGAGATGGAGAGAGAATAGGGATGGGAGATACGAGAAGATGGAGAGAGAAGATGGAGAGAGAATAGACAACCACAAACACAAACTTAAACACAACCACAAACACAACCACAAACACAACCACAAACACAACCACAAACTTAAACACAATCACAATCACAAACTTAAACACAAACACAACCACAAACACAACCACAAACACAACCACAACATCTCCAGTAACATAGTCAATCCTATTGATCTAAACTTCTCCGAGGAGTTTAGACGTGCAACGGCTTATTTTTTAGCAGCCCCCCTCACGGGATGTAGAAAACAGATAAAGATGGGATGATTACGAAAAAGGCAACAAAAAGAGAAAGGAGAAGAAAAGTAAAAGTAAAAGTAAACCGTAAACCGTAAAACGTAAAACGTAAACGGCACAAAATAACAATGAAGAATAAAGAAACAAGAATGAAGAAACAATAAACCAACCCTTAAAGATACCTGAGAAATTGTTGAATTTCTCATTATGTCTACAGAATCTCTATGTCAATGCCTTGACCAAGTGGGGGTCCTGCACACACCACAAGCATAATACCTTAAACTTTATCAAACTACATTTCTTTTTCTGAATTATTTTTTTGGCTTCTTCTGTTCATTTTGGTCCGTTTACCCTTGAGGATTTAAAGCTCCATTTCAAGCATTAACGTTAGATCTATGACTAACAGTATTTGAAGGCTCTTGACCAAAGATGGTATTTTAAGTGGCCGTGCGTTCGCAAAATGGTAAAATGGTAAAATGGTCTAAGGCCCTGGAATCGTGGTGTAATGCTCTGAAACCGGGGAGGTCTAAGCCTGTCAACCGTCCGCGAAAAAAAAAAAAAAAACCCTTTGTCGAAGCATCTCGGATTTATTCAATGGCTTCTATTCTCACCCCGTTTCTATTACCTATTTCGATACCTGCAATTCGTAACTATTGCCGAAAGAATAATATTATGTGCATTAATCGTAACTCGTAATTTATCTAAATATAGAATTGATCTCCAGGACCACCTGGTGATTGGTGATTGGTGATTGGTAATTGGTAATTGGTGATGAAAGCCATGTCCTTCACAGTATAATTATGCGATGTAATTAGGCGCCGTGTTTAGCCGCTGTGTTTGGCCACCGTGTTTAGCCACCATAATCAGCCACCATAATCAGTCACCATAATCAGCCACATCTACACTAACTACCCACCGGCCATGAGTCTTTTCACCATGTCAATATCCAACCGTTTGGTGATATTAGGATCCAAACACCCAACAATGATATCGTTCATTTCACTAAACTCCAGCAATATGTCGTCTAATGCAGGATACTTTCCCTTAATGATCATAGCCCGAAGTCTTGGTTCGTATACATGCTGAAACGGTAATCTTCCGTCAATCATGGTGTATAATAATATCCCTAATGCCCAGATATCTGCTGAAGGACCTAATGGTGGTGGGCTTGGGAGTAAAAGTTCTGGTGATGCATAGGGTAATGATCCAATATGACTGTCAGGAAGATTGAGGTCGAGTTGTTGTTGTCTTTGAGTTTCTTTGGTTTTGACCTCATGAATAAACCTTCTTATAGACTCTAATGATGCCGCTGAAGCTGATGGGGAATATGCTGTTGTTACGGGATGGGATTGTCTCATATAATCGTCTAAATTACTGGTTTTTTTGGGGGAATTGGACCGAGAATATGATATCCTCTCGGCTGATTTGTAGTCTCCCATACCTAATTCGTTGACCAATCGACGACTATTTAAACTCTCTCCACGATAAGGTTTTCTAATTTCTGTCATGGATGATTTACTTCTTGTTTCTGACTTGTGTTTGTTGTAGAATCGTGACATACCAAAGTCACAAACAATCATTCGCCAACTGGCTTCATCTACTCCTGGTTTATCAACAAGGATATTTTCTAACTTTATATCACCATGAACAATTCCGGAACCATGAAGATACGCTATAGCATCAACCACTTGACCAAAGTATTTACCAGTGAGAGCGATTCTTCTAGGATTGGGTTGTTCTCGTTCATAAACCCCCCAATTCAGAACCATTTCAAAAAGTGTTCCTCCGTTGATTCTTCTGGTGACACAGAAAATGGCTTCTTCAGTGTCCAAATGTTTTATAAGCAGAAGAATTCCGGGATGATCCATTTGCTGCCAAATAGATATCTCTTGACGAAAGACATCAAGAATAGATTTTCCTGGTTTGGCTGAGGAGGTTACTATTTTCATGGCATAGACATTATTCAGCAGTCTTTGGTCATTATTCAGTAGTCCTTGGGAACTATTCAGTAGTCCTTGGGAACTATTCAGCAGCCCTTGGACACTATTCAGCAGCCCCTGGGACTCATAACACTCTCTAATAGTTCCCCAAGCACCAAAGCCAATGACTTTACCTAATTCAAACTCCATTACTCGAGCTCCCTTTTCATCAACATTAACCGGTACAAGTTTCTTGGAATCACTGGTCAGGGATAATAATTTGTTAGCTAATGTCTTTTTACCAAAATAGTTCTTTATGTACATGGAAAATTCCGAATAATCCACTGAATCGTTGATGGATTTGACCAATTTCTTCCGTTGTGAGTATGGCATATCATTAAAGTCCGAAGGAAGACTAGGCAAAATCGCCTCGAAATCACTGGAATTCACATGCGCTCTTGTTCTAAGACTTCTAGGTTGTCTTCTTTCAATGACTTTCGGCGAAACCCGGGCGTGAAGATCATCAAGATCAACTACTGATGTGGAACTATTAGTGCGAGAAAGATCTGGCGTTTCTCCCCATTGATACACCAAATCGGAGAAGTTAAGCCCGGGAATATATTCGTCTTCGATTCCTGAAGGTCTTCCGTGAGACCTGGAATAGATTTTACTGACTCCTGGAGGCTTTTCATCAACAATCTGTACTTTTTTAGGTCGAAATAATTCGTCATCATACAATCGATGCCCTGTTTCGTTGTCGAAATTATTCACTTCTGTTTCCGAATAAGTTCTGGTTAATTTATAACCCGAATCATCTGTCGTGTATACAGGAGCCTCTGGATCCACAGGAGACACTTTTGGTTTGGCTTTAAGAGGAATCTCCATTGTGATGATTGTTGAAGAATGACGATGAATTGTGTGCGAAATCCGCACGAGGAGCATATTTAAAATGAGAAGTGATGAGATATGAAAAGTGATGAGAGTTGTGAATGGTTGAGTTTGTGGATGTTGATTACAATTGTTGTTTTGTACAATTATGGTTTTGTTACAATTATGGTTTTGTGGTTTGTTCTATGTTCTATGTTCTTTTTTTCTCTTTTTTTTTTTTTTTTTTTTTTTTTTTTTTTTTTTTTTTTTTTTTTTTTTTTTTTTTTTTTTTTTTTTTTTTTTTTTTTTTTTTCTTTTTTTTTCTTTTTTTGTCTCTTTTCATCTCTTTCTCTTTCTCTCTCTATCTCTCTCTTCTATAATTTCTATAATGGCTGCGAAAATTATTCCTTTTCTATTTCATTATTCGTGAATTTTATTTACATACTTTATATCAATTCTTCGACATAATAAGCGGATTTAAAAATGCTTCCCCTAATAAATCTACTGCATCAGGACGATTATCATACTCCAATTCAAACGTTTTACTAAGAAAATCAGCTGCTTCTTGAGTACACCATTCAGGAATCCCTGGTGATACATGAGTACCAATTTTAAAAATGGCTTGCATTTGACTAAAGTTAGGAAATGGATGTTTCCCAGTAAACATTTCCACAATTAAACATCCAACTGACCAAATGTCGGCTTTTTTATTGTAGGCGGTTTGTTTTACCACTTCTGGAGCCATCCAATAAACTGATCCTTGTAAAGAAGCTCTTCTACTGGCTTTTTTACCCTCTCCAGATTCTCCTTCATCATTATTGTTTCTGGTGATTTTTTTACTGATTCCAAAATCACTAATTTTAACTGTTCCTTTTATATCGATTAAAATATTAGCTCCTTTTATATCTCTATGAATAATGTCTTCTCCGTGTAAGTAACTTAATCCAATCAATACTTGACGAATGAAATTTCTTATTAAAGGTTCTTCAAATGGTCCATATGATAATAACATCAGTTGTACTGATCCACCAGGAACATACTCTAAAAAGATATTCAAATAATCTTCGGTAGTAGAAGATCCTAAATATCGAACGATATTTTCATGATTCAAATTCTTAAGTAATGTCATTTCATGTTGTAATGCATCAATCATAGAGTTTTGTACTTGATTATTTTTATCAGAAATAACAACTTGTTTTACTGCCATTAATTCTCCGGTTAATGGATTCATTCCAAGGAACACAGTACCAAAACTTCCTGAGCCAATCAGAGCTCCTTGAAGCCAGTTCTTAGGTCCATCTTCTGAAACGGTATCAAGGAATGGATTTTCATCACTGTAATCTCCTATTACATCATCATCATCATCTTCTCCCAATTCGTATTCATCATCGGTATCAGAATCTACATTCAATAACTCTATACGTGAATATCTATTATTCTCATTAGTATCAGCAAAACTTGTAGCAATAGAAACCCGAGGATTGGTCATTGGTTTTGGTGAAGAATCTGAATTTAATGATGGTTTACTGAATATTGATTGGTTATCAGGAACATGAACGGCTTCATCAATGGCATTAATGTTATTAACCATCAATTCTCCAATAGTTCTAGAAGCTCTTGGATTACGTCTTCTATTAGTTTCTATTGATGATATTGAGGGACTAGCAGCCTTAACAGTATTAGTTGATTGTCTTTTATTGACTGATAAGTTACTACCACTATTCATTTGAGGAAGATTAAACCGTTTTGATAATCGAACACTATAACGGACGGAATTTCTAATTGTTTGTTGTAATTCCTTTTGACCAGTTTCAGGAAAATATTCGGCTAAATTGGAAGAAATCAATTCACTAGGAGGTCTTTGACCGAAAAATTGTCTCATACGAGGTAATACTTGAGGATTTTGACGTAATGCTTGATCAGGCATACGATATTGATTAAGATTCTTTGGAGATTTGTTAAATTTATCATATTTGGCCATTATTTTTTTACTAACTTCTATGGCAACATCAGAAGGAGTCAGACCTTTTTCACAAAGAATGATTCTATATTTTTCTAAACGATCAGGGGAATAACAAATAGTCACAAGTTCCACATCAAATAATAAACTTATTGAATCAGCAGAAGAATGAATATAAGTATCATAAGAGTTATCTTGTTGTTTTAACCCCAATTTTCGAAGAACTTTCCGTTTAATAGACTGAGCATTAAAACATCCAGTAACATTAACTTTTTTCAATGAACCATCAGCAAGAATAAACGTGATATTTTTGTTAGGATTCTTATTTTCAGTCAAGTTTAAATTACCTGATTGATGGTTTAAGTTTATCATGGCACTATTAAGATTGGATTCAGAAGAAACAGGATCCAAAGCATCTTTGTGGTTATAATTGGCAAGATTTATAGTACCAGCAGAAGGAGGAGAAGTCAAATTCATCAATTGTAAATTATCATAAAGATCATTAATATCAATGACTTTCTTCAAATTTTGGGCTTTAAGTTGACTTATAGCGATTTCCAAACGGATTCTATCACCTAGTTTATTAACACCTAATTCTTTAAGAGAGTTAGTATCCAACTCGGATAATAGGTCGATGGTGATACCATTATCGATGAATTTGGAGTAATAATGGAGGCATTTAGATTTCAGAAGCCATTGTTTCAACTCCTTAGGGGCCTGAGGCAGGTCGACTGACGGAGGAGAAGGTTTATCCATAGTTTGGAGGAGGAGGAGGTGATAGAGAGGAATAGCGCGGGGCGATGAATGAGTAGTGAGGGAGAGATAGAGAAAGACACATTACAATATTATAATTGGTGATATTGATAAAAAACAATGATAATTGTAATTGGTGATATTGATAATAAAGCGTAATATCATTACTTCATAAATATTTGAGGTGATATTCTCAGAATATATGTCAAAAGATATCTCAGAATATAATCTCAAAACATATCTCAGAATATATGTCAAAACATATCTCAAAAGATATCTCAGAATATAATCTCAAAAGATATCTCAAAAGATATCTCAAAACATAATCTCAAAAGATATCTCAAAACATAATCTCAAAAGATATCTCAAAAGATATCTCAGAATATAATCTCAAAACATATCTCAAAACATAATCTCACAAGTCTCAAGATCATAAGTCTCAGAAAGAGTCTCAGAAGAAAAGAGCTCAACAAAAAAGTCTCAGAACAAAAGAGTCTCAGAACAAAAGAGCCTCATCAAAAGAGCCTCATCAAAAGAGCCTCAGTACAAACAACCAAACAATCTCTTGATCATGACATTGTACAATCCATGATCTTAATATATTTATCCCTATCCATGATCACAAGCTCTTATCAAGCTCTTATCATAAGATTGTAACATCTTATGATCTCCATATATAACAGTCTCTTAATCATAAGATTGTTACAATCTCATGATCTTATGATCTCAATATATTCATCACAACCTCTTGATCATAAGATTCTAACAATCTTATCATCTTATGATCCTAATTAACTTTCCCCCCACTCACCATCATCTGTTTATCAACTTTCCCTTCAGGATCACTTTGTAATCTCTTCCAAGAATGGATTTCTCCCTTCAGGGTATCAAATTCAAACACTCTCATTCGTCTCACATAGCCGCCGTAACCGCCATAACCTCCTTCTCCACTTCCACCTCCATAACAAAGCCACATTTGATTTTCATCATCATGTCCTTGGTTCTGTGTATCTTTAACACAGTAATCATTAGCATGATCATGGCCTACACTGGTAACTTTAACCCCAATGTTGGCGAGTACTGAACGAGCTCCTGTGTTATACCGCGGAGCCGTTATGGCCTCCAACTTTTGTCCTACTACTTCTTGGTCTAAGTTTCTGTATTCTGGAAGCGGAATATGGAAAAACCCCATGGAAAGGTGGATTTTAGTGAAGGCGTCTATGGCCGATTTGTAGCTGGAATGTTCCCGTTCAAGAAACTTAAGTTGTGACTCTTTAATCCAATCATATCCCGGATTTACCTTGGGATTGGGTGAGTATTTATGGGTATCCAACATGTAGAACAATATGGCCGAGTTACCCGACTTTCCTTCAACGTTGACAACATAGTTACCGACTCCAGCAACTTCTTCTGGCCCCACACTGGCTAAACTATAGGGTAAGTTACTACAAACACTCATGACTTCACCTCGAGAAAGGGATCCTTCGTCGTCATGATTACCTAAGGTCACAGCAAAGGGGATTTTCCGGGATATGAATGGGTTTAACGCTTTGAATATTGAAGTTTCTGAATCTGGTGATTCATCGCCGAATATTTGATCTCCGGTTAGAACTACCATATCAGGACGTTCTATATCCAATACTTCTTCCAAGAACGATAACGTTATGGGATCGGCCAAACATGGTTCTGACTTTTTGGTTTCTTTTCCTACATGATCACGACACTTCCCATAGCCAGTGGAGAAGTGAAGATCGGCTACTTGTAGAACTTTGAACTTACCAGCTTTATCTATAGTAAGTTTAGGTTGATATTGAGAAGACTTGTAATCGACTTTAGGTCCTTTTCTGTACGTCAAATATACTGGTTTTCCTGCAGCGTTGTTGACGTTTAGTAATGGTCGATCTTTTATAAGTTTCCAATTGGGTCTAGGTTCAACACAATCTTCACCAAAGAGAACATCAATACCGGTTAAACCTGTTTTAGAGGTTAATGATTGATATTTGACCCAAATACCATGGGATTTATATTTCCATCCCGATTGAGTAAGTTCATCTTTGGTGGGGATTTGGTAGTTGATATTAAGATCTGAGTTGTGGGACTCGACTTGTCTTTTAGTCTTTTGGTTCTTCTCTTTGGTCTTTTCTTGACTCTTTTCTTGACTCTTTTCTTGGTCCTTCTCTTGGTCCTTCTCTTGATCCTTCTCTTGATCTTTCTCTTGATCCATTTTTTGAACCATTTCCTTCTCTTTAGCTCTATTTCCAGAACTGGCTTTCTTATCACTTCCTACAGAAGCATCACCCTTAATACCTTGACTGGCTAATCTAGCATGATCCTCATCATCAAATACATCATTGGATTTAAAATCACGAAGAACGGCCAAGGGTAATTTCCCCTTATTTCCCTTGATTTTGCCATCAACTTCTTCATTATAAACAGCGATTTCTGTTATGGCTTCATTGGCAATATTATCATCTAAATGGCCATTTTGGAACGCCTCGTTCTTCACTGATTTATAAGAAAGAAACTCAGTATTGAAAAGAGAAGACGCCAAAGTTAAATCTTTATTAAGTTTATTCCAACCTCCAAAATCACCCAAATCACCACTTAAGCCATGATTTGGTTTAGGGACTCCACAATTGATACCTTTATTAAGTTTGAAACATGAATTAATACTAATATCAATGATATAATGATCAGCTGCTGGTTGGAAAAATGATGGTGTTATTGGTAAATATTTTTCAAGATTGATAACATCTTGACGATTAGCTACTAGAAGTAGAATAGTAGCCAATGAGAATAGGAATATGGCGTAGGCCACAATCCGAGATAATCGTTTAGGTAGCATAGAGAAGAGAGTTCTCACACTTTTCACTCTTGTGTTTCTCGTTTCTCGAACGAAGTGAGAGGAACACAAGAGAAGGGAGAGAAATGATACAGAAAGGATACAGAAATGATACAAAAACAATAAGAAACAATAAAGAGAACACAGAACACAGAAGACTTCAGAGAAGACTTCAGAGAACACAGAGAACATAGAGAACACAGAGAACACAGAGAACACAGTGAACATAGAGAACACTTCAGAGAACACAGACATCACAGAAATCACAGAAATCACAGAGATCACAGAGATCACAGAAATCAATGTTGTGAAAAATCATTTTTATTCATTGTTAATCAAATACTTATCATACTTATCATACTTATCATACTTATCATAGATATGATACGTACAGTTATCACACTTGATTCATAATTCATCTCCACATTTTCTACTCCCTTTACATTTCTACTTACCTATTCAGTCTTCTTCCCCATTTCTTCAGCTCTTTTAGCCTCTCTTTCTTTAGCTTCTGGCTCAATATCAGGAAAGTCTTCTGCATTCAATTGTGGCTTATGTTGTTCAGGATTAAGCACAGCATGATGTGGCTTATTCACCTTATTCCATGGAACCAGTCTACCTCCAATGTTAACCATTAAGTTTTCTGGATCAAAATTATGACTATCGTCTTGTTTAGGTTTATCACTCATTATAAAAATTATGATAATTATTCCAATTGGTAAAAAAAGGAGGTTATTATTCATATAATTAATGACCTGAAGAGTTGCTAAACTGGGGGGGATACAGTCACGTGCACCACCGCCTTAGGCGGACTTCTCATGTGCCCAAATGCAGGACCCTCAAATGCAGGACCCTCAAATAAGTGGACCCTCAAATAAGAGGACCCCCCTGTATTCCGGAACCAGTGCCGGTTCCATCTCCGGTTCCTTCTCCATGAGCTACTCCTCCAGTACTATCATTTATTCCTACTTCAGGAATCAATTGCGTGTTGGCACTAGTGGAATATATTGTCATCATCATCACCATAAAATGTAACCCTATACAGTACATGAAGAATAACATTCTGGTCGTTCTTGTGGCTAAAATGGCTCTAGTAATACTGATAAAGATTCTTTCTATGGGGGATAATCTTGATGAAATTCTTTCTTGTTCTCTAATTCTGAATTGTTCAATAGGATGTAATTTTGATTCATAACTGTTTTGATAACTATTGCTTTCTAAATCGGCATTGGCTTTTGGCGTTAATCGGTTATTCTTAGTCAGACTGGCAGCTAAAAACCGGGTTCTTTCATATAATTCTTCATTATCAACCCGAAGTTTATTCATTTGACGTTTTAAATCATTAATTATCGTGTGTTGTTTCTTTAATTCATCTTCTAATTCATGGTTCCGATCTCTAAACCGATCTCTTTGTTTGGTAATAATAGGTAAGATAGATGATGGTTCTTCGCTGTTAGTGGTATTGCTGTTATTGCTGCTGTTGTTGTTGTTACTGATGCTGTTGTTGTTGGTACTGGGAGTCAAACTGTTTGTAGTGGAACTATTACCAGGTTTTCGTGTCATTCCACTTATTAAACTCATGTTGTCATTAAATTTGTTGTTATTGTTGTTGGTGACATCGTCAAATCTTGACAAATCATCTTCCAATTTATTATTCAATGTGGTTAATTTTTCAATTTCTTGTGATGCTGTTGTAAGTTGGGTTTGTAACTTATTAATATTATTAATTAAATCTTCATGCTGAGATCTATAATTGGCCAATTCTGTAGTCAATGCCTTATTTCTTCTTATCAATACTCCATCAACTTCTTCATTTTGTCCTGGTTCTCTCTCTCCACCATCATCAAATTCAATTTGTCTTAGAAATTGTAATTCTTGTTTAATTTCATGATAATCACTAGTTTTTTGTAATTGTTCTTTCAATTTTTTACTTTCTGTAGTCAATTGTCCTGCTTCTCTTTTCATAGTTTCTATTTTATTATCATAATCACTGGTTAAATTATCAATAGTCTTCCGCAATTGATCTAATTCAGCTATTAACAATGCATTCTCTCCTTCTAATTCTGATACTTTCTTGGTAAATTCTTGTTTGAGACTTTCATATTCAACATTATTCTTAGAAATGGTTAATTCTCTTCTTAAATCTTCATTTCTCTTTTCCACTTCTAATAATCTTTGTTTAGAAGTTTCTGCTTCTCGGGATACAATATCCAATTCTGCCAAAATAGTTACATTATCACCATCACTATTCAATTGCTTGTTTTGAGAATTCAATTGAAGTTCTGTGACTTCTTTAGAAGTCTTCAATTCTTCAATTTTGGTTTTATAATTATCAAGTTGTTGTTGTAATAATTTCTCTTTTTGTAACCAATTGGATTGTCTTTCATCCATTAATGCCTTCAACTCATCTTCTTTAGCCTTTAACTTGGTACTTAAAGTTTCTGCTGATGATTGTTCACTATGTAATAATCGTTGCTTCAATTGGGAATAATCAGCTTTCTTACTCAATTCTTCACTAAGATGATTTATTTCCCGTTTTAGTTTCGAAGCTTCTCCACTATCAGCAACAGCATCTAAAGATAATTCCAATAATGGTTTTGGGTCTGGAGCTTCAGCTATAGCCCGATAGAAATCGAAAAAATATGCTTCAACCTTCTTTTGTTTAGTAGTTAAAGAATCAATTTCATTCTGATATAGTTTCAACAACAGTTTAACTTGTTCCAATTTTTCTTCATCACTTAATTTTTTAAACTCTTTGGTTTTGTTAGCTAAGTTTTTTCTATTCTGTAATGATTGTTTTTGTTCATCTTTAAGCTCAATCCCTTGATTGTCTAACTTCTTTTGAAGGGTTGGTAAATCAATTTCGATCCAAAATTGTAAAGCCGTGTTAAAAACATTAGTAGCTTGAGTTTCCGATGTTTTATTCGATAACTTATTGATTTCAGAATTGATATTTGACGCCGTAATAGTTGGCGCTGAATCTTCACTGGACATTCCAAAGATTAAGTATAGGTGTTTATTAGCGGTGCGAAGTTAGGATCTGGTGATGATGTCACAGAATGAGAAGGAGAGAATTGAAAGAGATAGAAATGAATATAAATAAATATGATATAACACAAACAGATATTATATAACACAGACAGAATTGAATCCAGACAGAAGTGATACAAAAGAGACAGAAGTGATACAACACAAACAGATAAATCATAATATCACAATCTCTTCCAATCTCTTCACAATCTCTGGTTTCATTTCTCCATTGTTAATACATTGTCACACTCCTACATCATCTTTCTTATACATGCATTACTACTTATCCTAAATAAAAGTTTCGTAAGGAACTGGAGCTAAGGTTTGAGGAATGTTATCAACAGTAGAGATAACTCTAGCTTCTCTTGGTTTAGCTGGTTCTCTCTTTAAGTGGACAGTTTCACCTTTAGCTTTAGCTTCTCTCTTTAAAGCAGCATTGGTCTTAACTCTGTCTAAAAATTCTTGACGACAAGCAGAATGTTTAACATGTTCGATTCTAAGATTGACTCTCTTTTCAATGTATCTGTTACCAACAATTTTGTTGATCATGATACCAACGGAGGATTTGGTGACGTTAAAAACAACACCAGTTTTACCTTGGTACCATTTGTATGGCATACCTTTTTGCACAGCACCATTACCTTTAATATCAACAATATCTCCTACTCTGTAAGTTTGTAAATAAGTAGATAAAGGAATGATACCATGTTTTTTGAAGTCCCTTTGGAACATATACCGAGTACGGCTTCTTAATCCATGTCTGAATAAAAGTTAGTATATAAGACCACTTGATTGTAAAGGTTTACGAGCTTCAATTTCATTAAACTCTTGATATCACATACGATTTACCCATCTTTTAAGTAATAGAACTTGTATGAAAAGTTTTCAGATTATTGAAAAAATTGGTGATACTAGAGCGCGGACGAGGGCTCGTGCCCTGAGCGTGACTGTGAAAAAAGAAGATATAATATCATTGAAATATTCATTCACTTAGTGGTCGGGGGGTTAACTTGGTATGAATTTACTCCGGTATAACTACTATATTTATTATATTCTACACATACAAAAAGGTTATTGGAAAGTTTTAAACCAATATATTAAAAGAAATGATTATTATAAACAAGATTAAATAACTTATTCTTCATCTTCTTCTTCTTCACCACCTTCTTCACCACCTTGAGTGTTTCTAGCTTGGTTTCTTCTCTTAACTCTACCGGCTCTACCACCACCGTAAGGAGAGTTGTGAGCGAAATCAATGTGTTTTTGGGAGTCTAATCTGACCATGAAAGATGGAACATTGACAATTTGTTTACCAACAGCAATGTGTCTTTGGGTGATTAAAACTCTAGCGTGATGAATAGATCTAGCTAAACCTAATTTGAAAACTTGG
>JAJMEC010000110.1:46855-57543 GCA_030573955.1 Yamadazyma triangularis | reverse complement strand
TCTCGGCTATTGATGTCTCCTCTGATGCTTCACTTAGAGATCTAAAACCAAGGTCTTCTGAGTGTAGCGAGTATGCAAGTTTTTCATTTTCATTGAAACGTACTTTCTGTCCAAGTGGAGTCTGAGGTTCCTCTAAGCTCCGTTTCCCTCGTGTTGTACGTTTTGGGGTTTTTAGTGAACTAGAAAGAATCTGAGAGGATGTCCTTTGACTTCCAGGACTAGAATGGCCAGTCGAACTTGATACTGGTGAGCTTCTAATAGTTTCCGGACCATGTCGACTTATCGTTTCAAGATGTACTCTTAATTCGTCATGAAGTGGACACATTACGGCTCGGTAAATCAGTAGCATTAGTACTTGAAGGGTAGATGGATGACTTGAACGACGGCTAGATACGTAGTACTTGAAAGGGTATCGATTATTAACGGACTTTCTTTTTTTTAATGGCAAACTTCTTAGATACTTAAAGTCAACTTCCACAAAAATATAATAAAAAGAATCCGTTAATACTCCTATTCCACATCCAGAACGGATTTCATATCCCATCAATTGCTCTATCAGTTTCTTGGTTTTTTCAGGGAAATCTTTGTATTTTAATGTAGAAAGGTCCTTAGATCTTTGTACCTCTCCAATGAGAGGATACTGCTTGACTTCTATGACATAGTAATCTATATCTTTTTCCATGATCAGTATATCAACTTTGGTGGCTTTCTCCTGTCCTGATTTGAAAGGCCTTTGTTGACAAATACTTAAGCTTCTACCTGTCATTATCAGTAAATTTGACACGATGTTATCCAAACATATTGATCTTACTCTATACTCACAATCCTGTTCAGAGAATATTCGTGGAAACCATATAGTATCAGTTTTTGTGATAATTTGAAGAGTAAGGTTTAACATAGTAGCACCAAAAGGTATGCAATTTTTAAATGCCGGAAGAAGGGAACAATATTCATTTAATAGCTCTCCTCTTTTAAACAATGTTTTATGGGACTTAGATAAATTTAGTTCAATTGATTGAAGGTATTGACTCTCGCCAGTCGATATTCCTGATAATGATGATGATGATGATTCTGGTTCTATAGGTGTCTCCCAAGCATACAAATCAGAACCACACAAGACGAATACCATCATAATATCTTGGAACTGAGATAAGTTTTTTGGAAAGCTTGAAAACTGTTCTCGGACATAGATATCATTATGACCTTCAACCTGGCAACCATAGGTACTAAGGAACCTACCCAACGACAGAATGTTATTCTCTGGGGTCATTGGCCAAGCATTCCAATCAAAGGTAGAATTCTCCAAGGATTCAACCATTCCCTGAATGCGTTCTAAGCTTAACAAAGATTCAACTGGAGCAGGAAGCGACCTTTGGAAAGTACTATTAAGGTTATTAATACCAGCTTGCATTTTATTAAAACCAGCTTCCATTTTATCGTTACTAGTTTGCTGTTTATCAGCCATATCATGGACAGCATTTATTAATGTTTGCAACAATTCTTCGATTGTGGGCATCTTATAATAGAATTTAAGTATTCGGAGTTATATTAAAAAGAAAATTAAGGGGGAGTGGTGATTTATCACATTATATATCACATTATATATCACATTATGTATCACATTATGTATAGCACCATTTTAGGAAGTCCCAATGGTGTAATTTTGGACTGCATATAATCTATTTGGAGTAATAGCAGTAGAACCAATTTTATTCAACACAAAATCGTTTACTGGTTAAATATTCTTTAGAATATAAAGCTTTTTGTGTTGTCAGGTTTACACATTATTAATCTACGTGACCATTGTTCAGATCCTCAGACAGTTATGCAACAATATGCAGCTATAAGTAGCCTGTTATATGGAATATACGTCTGATAGAATATACTTCTGATAGAATATACTTTTGATAGAATATACTTCTGATAGAATATACTTTTGATAGAATATACTTCTGATAGAATATACTTCTGATAGAATATACTTTTGATAGAATATACTTCTGATAGAATATACTTCTGATAGAATATACTTTTGATAGAATATACTTCTGATAGAATATACTTCTGATAGAATATCCTTCTGATAGAATATACTTTTGATAGAATATCCTTCTGATAGAATATACTTCTGATAGAATATCCTTCTGATAGAATATCCTTCTGATAGAATATCCTTCTGATAACGAAAGGAAAACTCAGATTTATCAATCTAAGTTCTAGTCATTGATCATTCTTAGGTGCTCCTAAGAAAACATCATTGTATTGTTCTTTTACTTTACCTAATTTTCAATGGAGGTAATACCAGCAGATCCTTTATTTCCTGAATCAAATAGAGATAGTTCTTATTGATTCTTCTGAGTTCTATCTCATGCTCTTGACCAGATACTTTAAAAAGTCGCCAATGACTTTACTTTCTCGGGATTATAACTAACATCTATACATTCATCAACATCCTTTTGAGCCATCACAGGACCAAATGGAGTAATTGATAATCGTCGATTCATTGTAAACATTAAAACCCCACGGTCTGATTTATTCATATCCAAAGTCCTCCCCACATAACGCAATATTTCTACTATATCAATAACATCTCTGGGAAGATATTCTTTACCATCAAGCCATTTTTGGTATTCTATCATTACCAATGATCATCTCCATGTGACCCCAATGTTGAGCAACCATCCTTGGTCCATACATAGGCAAAAGAATTTCAAAATAGGCACCCCCAAAAGAGTTTCATTCTTGTCATAAACAAAACTCGTAAAACACCCTAATAATCTCTTATACATTTATAGAGCTAAACTGTTTAAGTGAAATTGATTCTTCCACCTCTGCAGGAAACAGGTCCATTATTCGAATGAGTTTCTCTCCTGTCAATTTATAGTGTTCTTTGCTATCCTTAACCAGAAGAGCCATATAATCCCCACAAACAATAATAATTACAATGTTGACTTCTTTCAATTCAACAAACATTTATATTCTTATATAAAGTTTTCCTATTTCAAGCATATTGAAGTTCTTCGGCATTTTCATGGTAAAATTTACCATTGGTTTCTTTGCCCATTTTGGAAATAACTTTAGATAACCCTTCAGCGGATTTTTTCTGGAGTTATACCGATTTGTTCAGCATACTGAACTACTTCAGGAAATTCGGAACCCTTCTCTTCAACAAAATCAGTAGCCATATCGGTAAGTACAAGTCCTGGATGATAGGCAGTAAAAGTGAATCCTTCATGTTCTAATTCATAACTAAATCTGTAATTAGCAAAGTTCATAGCTGATTTGGAAAGGGAATAAGAATGGGTGAAGTGTTTGAAAGATTAAGATTGGGCCTAATGTATTAATGTTAAAATTATCTAATAAATTCTCCTCTGTGGAAGTGATTAATACATCGAAGCCGACAACTGACCACCAGCATTGGAAATGAAATAATCAATACCATCGGTAACCTTTTCAAGTTGAGCAGGAATGGTAGCAATAGATTTGGAATCACTAACATCAAGAGTGATAATTGAAATGGTTTTTCTTTCTTCAGCTAATTTTTTCAAAGCTTCTGATTTTTCAATATTACGGGTGGTTGCAAAATAATATGATTGGTAGAAGTTTTGCTAAGGAGATCAACTACACTGTAACCGACTCCTCTGTTTTCTCCTGTAACGAAATAGTATGTTGTCATATTTGTGTGTGTGTGTGTGTGTGTGTGTGTGTGTGTGTGTGTGTGTGTGTGTGTGTGTTTGTAATAGTTGTCTATTAGGTATTTGCTTACCTTTTTATACTTATTTTTAATTAATAATAGCGTTGCAATTTATTGTCTAATTAGGAAAGCTTTCGGCACTTATTTTCGGCATTTATATTTTTCGGCATTTAAATTTTTCGGCACTTTTATTTTTCGGCACTTTTATTTTTCGGCCTTTAACTAATTATGATTTAAAGAAGATACTCTTAGATACTCTAAAAGACTCCAAAAGACTCCAAAAAACTCCAAAAAACTCCAAAAAACTCTTAAAACTCTTAAACTCTGATTTCATCATTTCACCTTCATTCTTAAGAAACTTCTTCAGTCTTTTTATGTCTTATGTCCTTTATTTACTCCCACACGACCATTCCCAATCCGGTAATAGATAACGATTAATTCCGTTATCAACATTCTTTATTTTTCACTTTCTCCTTCTTCCTTCTCCTCCTCCTTCTCCTCTATCATGTTAAATCTCAAAATTAAACCCGGTAGACTCATCAATACAATCCATGAAACAGCAATTTTTGGTGCTAAAGGGACCTGGGGTCCAGAACCAACTCAAACTGGAGTATGTCGTTTAGCATTATCAGATCTTGATAAACAAGTTCGTCATTGGTTTCTTAATGAAGTTACCAATTTAGGTTGTAAAGTCAAAATTGATACTCTTGGTAATATGTTTGCCATATACCCTGGGAAAAAAGACGGAATTCCTACGGCAATTGGATCACATCTTGATACTCAGCCTACAGGAGGTCGATATGATGGGATTTTAGGAGTTCTTTGTGGCTTAGAAGTGTTAAGAACATTCAAAGATAATAATTATGTACCTAATTATCCTGTTGCCGTAGTAAATTGGACCAATGAAGAAGGGGCTAGGTTCCCACGATCAGTTATGTCTCTGTCAGTATGGGCCGAATTGTTTGGATTAGAAGAAACTTATGAATTAAAACTGATTACTGATGATGTTCCTGTGACTGTAAAACAAGAATTGGAACGAATTGGGTTTTTAGGAGATGTAGAATGTAATTATAATGACAATCCACTTCATTGTCATTTTGAGATTCATATTGAACAAGGACCTATTTTAGAACAAGAACACAAAAAAATTGGCATTGTGGTTGGTGCACAAGCGTATCAATGGCATAAGGTTACAGTTTTAGGAAAAGCTACACATTCTGGAACCACACCGTTGAATAATAGGTCGGATGCATTATTTGCAGCCAGTCAAATCATGGTAAAAGGTAATGAATTGGCGGTAAAATATGGGGCTGTTTTCACTGTTGGGGTGATGAATTTACTGCCACAAGTGGCTAATGTTATTCCTGATAAAGTGGAGTTTATTATTGATGCCCGGTGTGAAGATGAAGAGAGATTGAATGAGATGATACTGGAAGTTAAAGTTGCCGTGGAGAAGATATGCGCGGGGGCCAGTGGCGGTAATGTTAGGGCGGAGTTCGAGGCGATTCAAAAGTCTCCCGCGGTAGTGTTCGACCGGAAATGTGTCGATTGTGTTGAAGCCTCGGCCCACGACGTGGTGGGACCTGAACAACTGCGAACTATTGTTAGTGGTGCTGGTCATGATAGTTGTGCTACGAGTGCACGTATTCCCACGGCGATGATATTTATACCAAGTAGAGATGGGGTTAGTCATAATCCCGAGGAGTATAGTACGCCCGAGCAGGTGGAAGAGGGAATGAAGGTGATGTTAGGGGCAGTGATGAGGTATGATCAGGGGAGGTGTGGGACCTAGGTCCTAGGTCCTTAGGACCCAGAACTAGGACCTAGTACCCAGAAAGGACCCAAAAAGGACCTGAAAAGGACCTGGGGACCCAGGTCCTTAGTAGGTACCAGGACCTACAACATAGGTCCTCAATATATATTTTTATCTCTTACGCGCGACCTCCATCACATCTCTATAGGACCCGGGACCTAGACCCAAACCCAGACCCAGACCCAGACATGTCATTCCCCGGAACACCTCCTCTTCCCAGTGCCTACAAAAAGGACCCCCTGATAATAAAGGACCTGGATCGGATCTCTCTCGAGGACGACCGATGGATCTTTGTAGATAATGGCACCACCTATCAATTTAATTACATGTTGGACCGATGGGTGCCGATAGAAGATAAGACTCAAGACCAAACGGCGGAAGAAGAAGAAGAACAAAATAAAGAGGAAATAAGACGAATAAAACGACAGAAAATAGAACAAATGAAGAAGGAAAGACCAAAAGATCCGTCACGTGATCAGTCACGTGCTAAAGAACGTAAAGGACCTCGGTCAACTCCGTATAAACTCATACTTCACAATATGTTTCGAACAGAAGAGGATTCACCACAACTTCGGGCGGATATTGTGGCTGATTTAGAACAAGAATGTGGTGATGGGATTGGAGTGGAGTTTGTTGGTGATGTTGTGGAGGTAGTTATGGACCGAGAACAGGGGATTCGATGGAAGGAGAAGTTACACGGCCGGTGGTACGATGGACAGAAGATTGAGGTGAAGTAAATATCTGTATAATTACACTATATAATAAACAATGAGAAGGAGAGGAGGAGGGATGTGGGATGAGGGATGAGGGATGAGGTCCCAAGGTCCTAGGTCCCAAGGTCCTTAGACCCAGGTACTGAGACCCAGGACCTTAGACCCAGGACCCAGGACCCAGGACCTTAGACCCAGGACCTTAGACCCAGGACCTTAGACCCAGGACCTTAGACCCAGGACCTTAGACCCAGGACCTTAGACCCAGGACCTTAAACCCAGGACCTTAAACCCAGGACCTTAGACCCAGGACCTTAGACCCAGGACCTTAGACCCAGGACCTTCCGGACCTAGGTCCTGGGTCCAGCCAACACTCTTGCCCGGTCCCGTAAATCGGCAATCTCTTTCCCCTGAGCAGCAGCAATGGCCCTAACTTTATTCCACTCTGGACCGAGTGCGGCCCGGGCACTGGACCCGGAGCCCATTTTCGCCACCACAAACCGGACCTGGTCCTGTAATTCCTCGACCGACCGGGCCAATTTTTCGTCGGCCATCATTGCTTCCACCGTGTGAATCCATTGTCTCTCCCGGGCGCTTAAAGGAACATGGCGTTGGGTTTTGATGTCTTGGATGGCGGCCACGAGCCGGGCCTGGAGTCGGTCGAGACGTTGTGCGAGACGAGATTGATCCGCGGTGGCGGTTTCCACTCGGCGGCTAATTTCTGGGTCGACGTCGACCGGGAGCGTAGTTCTAAGGGTGTCGACTTGGACCTGGAGCTGGCGCCGGGCCATGGCTACGGCGAGCCCGGTGTGAAGAAGCAGGCGATGGAAGTGGGATCCGGCACCAACAGCGACTGAGGAGGTTTGATTAAGTGACTGGAGGCGTTCTAGGTCGGTAGACGCCTTAGGGGTTCGAAGGACTTGGGCCGAGGCCTGGGCCAATGACTCCTTAGCGAGACCGATGGCGCGGGAGCATTCCGTGGGAGTGGTCAGCGAATGGGTCGAGGAGGAAACAGCCGCCGAGGCTCTGGTCGAAGCTCTGGAAACTTGGGACGAGACATCGCCTGAGCTGGCGCCACGTTTGGTCGATTCTTCATCGATTTCGACATCCACCGGCACCACTTCGACGTCTCGTTCGGCCCCGTAGTCAATTAGTACCACGTAATCGCCACTGAAACCGGCGTCGTCCTTGACCACCGCGAACCCTGGCGCCACGCGGTCGCCACCAGATACCACGTCATACCGCGATACCACTTCGTGTTCTGGGACGGGGTCGTGCCAGGCGTCGACCCGCGAGAGCCAAGTCCCCGGCGTACACACCACGGCGCCGGCGGCACTGGCCACCAATACCCGTCCGGGTCCAGGAACCAACCACCGGGGTACGGGCACAGAAACACCGCCACTCCGTACCACATCGGCCGATAATAGGTCGAGGTTTGGCGTGACACCAGGCTCAGGTCCTTCGTCGTCGGAGTCTACGTCGACGAATCCAAACCCTTGGGTCGGAGGCGCGTAGCCGGCGTTGGGTTTCGTGGGAGCCTCGCGCGGTGGCTCGGCCCATAATACCACCGGCTGGTACTGAGCCCAGTAACTTATGGTCATATCGTTGGCCCCATCTACTGCCATTAGTACCGGGACCTCCAGGTCGCCAATGAATAATAGATCTTGGGGCGATGGTATTGAGGCAATAGGACCTTGGATGGGACCTAGGGGACCTGTGGGACCTGTGGGACCTGTGGGACCTATGGGTCCATTGGATCCTTTAGGACCTCCAGGACCTTCAGGACCTTCAGGACCCGGAGCCTGCGCCAAACGGAAATACTCCCGTTCGCGGCCACGACGGTCGCGGGAGAGCACGGCGGTAGAGGCATCGACCTGGCGCCGCAAATGGCTAAAGTACCGGACATGGGTCGATGCCAGGCGCTTCCAGACAGCCCCGGCGTCACCAGCAGCAATAGCCGCCGCATCGGCGTACGCCAGGTCGATTTGAGCGGCGGTAGCAAGGATCTCGGTCCGGGAATCAAGAGCTGGCGCCACCACGTACACCGACCCCGCGGCGGTGGCCACGTAGAGCGACACCGCGGCAGGAAGATGCGATTGGGGCCCAAAGGCAATGCAGGTGGCCCGGGAGTCAAAATCAGAGGCGCCAAGGGTGGCAACGGGATCTTGACTGATGGCGAGATCATAAATAAGAATGGCACCATCGTCCTGGAGCACGGCGAAGGCCACGTCAAGGGCAGCACACTCGCACCAGGCCACGCGGCGAACGGACCCAGAGATTCCCTGGGTCCTATGGGTCCTATGGGTCCCATGGGTCCCATGGGTCCCATGGGTCCTTTGGGTCCTTTGGGGTCTTGAGGACCTCAGGTCCCGGGACCTCAGCACATCATAAACATGAACAGTGTCGTCACCAATCACACCAAGATGATTACCTGAAGGACTTAACACCAACGACCTAATGACAAAGTCTTCGGCGGCAGTAAGATGATAGTTACTACTACCAATGGCCGATGACTTGACGACGTTGGCCACAGCAAGGAAAATGTCAGTGTTGTTCCGAATAACTACACGCTGGGTCCGGTCCTTTGGGTCCGGGTCCACCACGTAGTTATGGAATATCAACAGATTGGAGATTGATTGAGCCATGAAGAGGAAGAGTGCGGGAGAATGTGAGGGTGAAGGAGAAGAGGTAGGGAGGTTGTAGAGAAGAAGTAGTTATGGGACCTTGGGATCTGGGACCCGAGGTCCTATTATGGAGGTCCCAGGACTCAAGTCCTACAACATAGGACCTCATAACCCAGGTCCTGAGGTCCCAGATCCCAAGGTCCCAAGGTCCCAAGACTCAGGTCCCTAGGACCCAGGTCCTCAGGACCCAGATCCATTTCTCATTTCTCATTTCTCACTTTTATCCTCTAATTCACTATGGGAAAGCAATACATCTCCACAAACACCGTCGCTGGAGCCCATTCTCTCGACATAAATGATGTAAAAATCACGTCGAAATACTCCATTACAGTTTCCAGCGACGGAAATGCCCAATTTTACCCCCATACCGCCGAAATGGTCCAGGATTTTGGCCCTCAGCACACAAAACTCATCGACACTAATGGGGTCCATTGGATCTCGGCCTACGAAAACTCCCTTCCTGGGTCCACTCATAAGGCCACGGTATTGGCGTTTGGATGTTTTTCCGGGAAAACTCGATTATTGTTCTATATTGATGATGATATCGACAACATAAAGGATATCGCCGTCCCGGTCGAGCTTACCACGATGTCGTGGCAAACAGAATTTTACGTCGACCCGGAGTCGGGCCGCGACATGCTTATTGGCACCAAGGTCGACGGAAGTGTGGTGGTATTTGTGATGACAGTAACAGAAGGTGGCGTAAACCTTGAGGCGGCAGTCCCTAGCGGCCCTCCACAGGTCCATCTGTTCCCCCATTCCCTCGCCGTAAGCCCTACCGACCCCGTTATGGCCGTAGGTTACACTTCAGGAGACGTGGTTCTCTATGATCTCATTAGACTCCAGCCTAAATACACATTTAGGTCGACGGATCTTCTGGCCGATTCCACCGCCATCCCGAGGAAAATCCAATTTTCGCCCGCCGGGTCCCTTTTAGCCGTGGCCCGCGATAATCAGAGCTCGGGGTCCATTACGTTATACGATGTAAAATATGGTGAGAATATAGGATCTCTTAGTAAACCATCACATTCATCGGGGTCCGGGACCTCTGTTGGGGGTTTTGCTCACGATGGATGGATTATGGGACTAAGTTTTGATGGACTGGGGCAATTTATCGCCTCGTGTGGTATGGATAAGGCGGTAAGAGTATGGAATTTGGATAATAGAGAGAGAGAAGCTACGATAAATTTGTCGATAACCGATTATGAGGAGGGAGAAGGGAATGAAATGGATGAAAGTGTAGGGAGTGGAGTGGAATGGGTGGGAGAAGGGCTTTGTGTTGTTAGTTTTGATAGGGGGATTAGGTGGTATAGGGAGGCGGGGAGGTCCTGAGGACCTGGGTCCGAAGGACCTGGGACCTAGGACCTGGGACCTAGGATCTAGATTGGAAGGACCTAGGATCTAGATTGGAAGGACCTGGGACCTGGGACCTGGGACCTGGGACCTGGGACCTAGGACCTGGGACCTAGGACCTGGGACCCCAGCAGGACCTCAGAACCCAGGTCCCGGGTCCCTCCATCCACCCATTTATATAGTCATAATACATATTGGTTAATGTAAATATGTAGTAATCTGTGGTGCTGGTGAGGACCTAAGACCTAAGACCTAAGACCTAAGACCTAAGACCTAAGACCTAAGACCTAAGACCTAAGACCTAAGACCTAAGACCTAAGACCTAAGACCTAAGACCTAAGACCTAAGACCTAAGACCTAAGACCTAAGACCTAAGACCTAAGACCTAAGACCTAAGACCTAAGACCTAAGACCTAAGACCTAAGACCTAAGAC
>JAJMEC010000110.1:0-46755 GCA_030573955.1 Yamadazyma triangularis | reverse complement strand
CTAAGACCTGGGACCTTCGCGACTCTCGAAAGCTGCGACTCTAAAACAACACGCGTATGGACCTCAACACCCTATTAACAACTCCAAACCCCGAAAGAAAGTCCCTTCTTCGGGACCTCCAAATCCTGGGATCCCTTTCAGAAATAATCACAATCCTCGACCTAATTCTCGACGTCAATTCCCCAATTCTCCCCGGTGAAAAACGATTCCTCATCAATAATATCCTCATTCCTTCTGGGTCCTATTTATTGCCGCCTCATTACCTATCTCGGATCTTGGGTCTGTTGGGATACCCTCGAAAAGGCTCTAAAGGAAAGCTTCTGCTTACGGTCCAGGCGGCCCTTTTACTGTGGACGGTTAATATATTGCCGCTCTTTGGCCGGGATGGGATCTCTCATCTCCGTCGCCATTTACCTATACTTTTCAACCATCTTGCTTATGAGTACCTGAGACCTATGGTGGGGAACTTGATCTTTATGGCGGTGTCGGGAGACGGCTTGGGCCAACTCCCGGTTAAGCCGTGGCAATTGCTGATGGTGGTGGATGTGTATAATAAGTTCCCGCACGACGAGACCCTAGCGGGTCTTATTGGGGCCCTTGGGGTCCTTGGGGTCCTGGCTGGTGGGACCTTTGGGGTCCTGAGGACCTCGAAGGACCTTGGGTCCGAGGTCCGGGCCCGAGGGGGGCTCCGCCCCCACCGGCGGCTAGTGCTCCCCCACTCGCTATGGGACCGGGTAGTGGTGGGGGCGGGAAATAGTCTCCACCGCGAGGCGGCGGCACTCCGCCGCGCTTGGACCCACGCGTACCGCGGGCTCTCGACCAAACGGGTTAAACTCCCTGACGTCGACGTGGATATGGTCAGCCGGCCGTCGGTGTACGACCTTGGGTCTGTGGAAGATATGGCGGCGGCGGTAGGAACGGTACCGTTTCGTAACGTAGCGTCGGTAGTGGGGGCAGCTGATGGTCTTAAAGGTCAATTTCTCGTGGTAGAAGCGGCTGCTGGCGGTGGTGCCGCGGTGGCCAAATTTGATGCGGTGGTGGCGTCGCGGGAGGTGTCGGAAGTGTCGCGGGAGGTGTCGGAAGTGTCGCGGGAGGTGTCGCGGGAGGTGTCACTGTTGCACGACACCACCGCCCAACTCCTCCAAAATTTCCCCTCTCTTTTCCACCACCTCCCCAGCGTGGCCGACCTAATGGTTCGTCCCGTTTCCGTCGACATTCAACTCGCAATCCTCCCATTCCTCCCGCTCCAGGACGTAACCCCGTTCCTCACCACCATCACCACCGCCCTCGACCTAATCCCGGCCCCGCGCCGCCCCCACCTCGACCTGCAGCTATACCGCGCCACCGCGCACTTGCACCATTTCTGGTACCTGTCGCAGGGCGAGCCCGCGCTAGCCTACATCGACGCCGCGCTAGCCGCCATCATGGCCTACGCCCACCGCCAGTTCCACCACTATTCCATCCTTCCTCAGCTTAGCTTCCTCCACATTCTCGGCTTCATCGGCCTGATCCCCGACCTAAATCACGACGCCCTTAGTCCCGCCGCCGTGGTGGTCCCGCCCCATGTGTTGTATCACATGTTGCTTACCGCCAACCCGCTCGTGGTAAGCGAGGCGTGTGGCTACGTGGCCCGCGTTAAATCGTACCGCGGAGGCTCCCACGAGCCCCAAGCCGCCGACGCCGCCCGCGCCCGCAAGCTCATCCACTCCTACGTCGTCGACGCCGTGGATATGGTGTGGCGCGACCGAGCATTTACTCGCGCTGGCGCCGCCCGCGGCCTAATGCTACCGCCACCGTTGGTCCATGGCCTTGGTACCCTTGGTCTGTTTGCCTATTCGGCCCTTCTTCAGCCGCTGACTGTGGCCAATTTGTTCCACGGCCCCGCCTGGAGTTATATTGTGGCGCATATTGTTTGGGCCATGGAGGACGAAAGGGCCCTGGTCCGGCACCCGGGGCCGGTATCGGAGGACCTGGCCGCGGCCCAGGACGACCGGTGGTTGGGCTCGTACCACGAGGTGAAGGTGGAGGTATTGAACCGGCTTGAGGCTCGGGGGTTTGGCGGTGTGGCGGAGTTGGTTTTTGGGACGTTGAGGAGTTTAGGCGGAAGGCGGTGGAGTCTGTTATAGGTCCTAGGACCGCCAGGTCCTGGGACCGCAAGGCACTGGGACCGTTAGGTCCTAGGGCCTGAGAAATAAGGCTCTAGGACCTGGACCCTAGGACCTGGACCTGAGGACCTCAGGACCTAAGTCCTGTCCGGGTAACAGGACCTCGGAAGGACCTCGCCAGGACCTCACAACCTTATATCCGGGTAACTACCTAGCCACACTCAACCACCCCTCCGGGTAACACCACCACCAACCTATCTTCGACTCTTCGCATCGTCGTTACTCTTCATGCTATCTAAACACGTTCCCTTAGGGTTAAGTGTACGGAGGAATTCGACTCTTCTGGCGCTTGATAAGAAATGGACGAGAATTTGGGAGGAGGAAAAGGGACCTGTGGAGAAGGGATCTGGACCTGGACCTATGGGACCTAGACCTCTGGGACCTAGACCTCTGGGACCTGGATCTATGGGACCTGGACCTATAGGACCTAGGTCCCAACACCTGAGTCCTTCTACTCCTTCTACTCCTTCAGACTTTTACTGCCTCGCCATGTTCCCCTACCCTTCCGGCCGCCTCCACATGGGCCACGTCCGGAACTACACCATCACCGACGTAATCGCCCGGTTCCGCCGGCTCCAAGGCTACCGCGTAATCCACCCCATGGGCTGGGACGCGTTCGGGCTCCCGGCAGAAAACGCCGCCCGCGACCACGGCATCGACCCCGCCGAATGGACCTACGCCAACATCGACGCCATGAAACATCAACTTGATGGTATTAATTTCCATTTCGATTGGCACCGGGAATTAAGGACCTGCGACCCAAAGTACTATAAATGGACCCAAGACCTCTTTTTATTGATGTATCGGCAAAATTTGGCCTATAAAAAAGAGGCCGTGATCAATTGGGACCCCGTGGATGGGACGGTGTTGGCTAATGAACAGGTCGACGCCGCGGGGAAGTCGTGGCGTTCTGGCGCGGTGGTGGAAAAACGTCGCCTTAGCCAGTGGTTTTTGGCCATTACTGATTACGCCGACCGGTTGCACCGCGACTTGGACTCGTTACCGCGGTGGCCCGATAAGGTTAAGACCATGCAGCGGAACTGGATAGGTCGGAGTCAGGGAGTGGAGATTGATTTTGTGGTCGGGACGCTGGGTCCACTGGACGTAGCACTGGACGTAGCACTGGAAGTAGCACTGGACGTAGCACTGGACGTAGCTACTTCTACAGTGTCTATATTTACCACGCGCCCGGAAACTCTTGGGTCGGTGGAGTTTATGGCGCTAGCACTTTCGCACCCCTTGGTCGAGGCTGCGGCGGAGTCTGATTCTGAGCTCGCCTCGTTTGTGGCGCGCTACCGCGACGCTCTGTCTGATGATACCGCGACACCGCCCGGGTTCCGCCTAAACCTTACGGCCACGCCACCAATTGAAGGCGATGGCGCTAGAACTATTCCAGTATTTGCGGCTCCGTACGTGGTAGATTACGCTGCTGGTGCCGTCATGGGATGTCCTCGGTATGATTCCCGTGATAACGCGTTCTGGCGGGTCCATGGTGGCGGTAAAGGAGCTCTGGCACCGCCGGCGGAACCCACTGATATTGGGACCGTTCCTCCCACCATTCCTCCCACCACTCCTGGCGCCGTTCGCGGTAAAACTTCATTCCGGCTCCGGGATTGGCTTATTTCCCGCCAGCGCTCGTGGGGCGTGCCCATTCCTATTGTCTACTGCCACGACTGCGGGCCGCAGCCGGTGCCGCACCACGACCTCCCGGTCACACTCGACCAAGTCCTGGAACCAACGTCGTGCCCCTCGTGCGGAGGTCCCGCCACCCGCGAGTCCGATACTATGGACACGTTTATGGACCTGTCGTGGTATTTTTTCCGGTACCTCGACCCGAATAACGACACCGAACCGTTCTCCCGGGCCGCTGCCGCCCTGATGCCGGTGGATATCTACGTCGGGGGCGTGGAACATGCCATTCTTCATTTGCTTTATGCTCGGTTTGTGGCCAAGGTCCTCGGAGACGCCGGGCTCTGGGGCCTGGACCTGGGTCCAAGGGACCTGGACCCAGGTCCTCTCTTCGAACCCATCGACCAATTAATCACCCAGGGAATGGTCCAGGCCAAGACTTACCGCCATCCTTCCACCGGAGAGTGCTTGGCCCCGGCCGATATTAACCCCGATGGAACTGTCTGCGGCGACGCCGACCGCCGCCCGGCCTTGGTGTCGTACGAAAAGATGTCTAAATCTAAGAACAACGGTGTGGACCCGGGCGACTGCGTGGCCCAGTACGGGGCCGACGCCGTGCGGGCACACATGATGTTCTCGGCCCCCGTGGACGACGACCTTTTATGGAACGAGGACCTGATTGTGGGAGTCCAGCGGTGGCTCAAGCGGGTGTTGAGTTTGGCTGGGCAGGTCCGAGATGTCGTAGGACCTGGACCTGGACCTGGACTTAGTGGGACCGGCTCTGGACCTAATTCTGGGTCCTCTGGGTCCTCTGGGTCCTCTGGACCTAGGTCCCCTGGGTCCCTGGACCTCCTCAACACCACCTCCACTTTCATCACCTCCATCACCACCTCCGTCACCACCGACCTCTCGTTCAACACCGTGGTATCAGACCTCATGAAATGGACCAATGCCGTAGCAGCAACCGTCAAGCAAGGACCCAATCCCGACCTAGCGTGGTCCTATCGGTCACTTCTCATCATGATGAGTCCCATCGCGCCAGCTGTAGCCGAAGAGTCGTGGGAAATTGTTAACTCCGGTACCGCGCCTGGGTCCGTCCTCGACCAACCCATTCCTGAACCTCGCTTCATCGTCGCCCTGGAGATAAAATACAACGTATTTGTTAACGGTAAAATGCGCCGAGTCATCGAGGCCCCACGGGACCTCATCACTAATGAAGCCACGGTATTGGACAAAGTGTTTCAGTATGACGAGATAAAGAAGGTGGTGACGAGAGAAGAATTGAAGAAAGTGATTATGAAAGAGGGAATGATATCGTTGGTGGGGCGGAAATGAGGCTAATGTGGACCCAGCGTCGACCTAAACTCGACCCAGCGTCGACCACTCTCGACCTATCAAATAGATCCTTGTATATAGAATAAATGTCTATTTGTGTTACTATGTACAAGTGTATATACAGGTATAAGTCTGGTAATTCCGTAAAGGACCTGGTTCCAAAGGACCTGGTTCCAAAGGACCTAAATCCAAAGGACCTGGTTCCAAAGGACCTAAATCCAAAGGACCTGGCTCCATAGGACCTGGACCCAAAGGACCTAAATCCAAAGGACCTGGCTCCAAAGGACCTAGATCCAAAGGACCTGGTTCCATAGGACCTGGACCCATAGGACCTGGTTCCATAGGACCTGGACCCATAGGACCTCAATCCAAAGGACCTGGTTCCAAAGGACCTGGTTCCATAGGACCTGGTTCCAAAGGACCTAAATCCAAAGGACCTAGATCCAAAGGACCTGGCTCCATAGGACCTGGACCCATAGGACCTAGATCTATAGGACCTCAATCCAAAGGACCTAGATCCAAAGGACCTGGCTCCATAGGACCTGGACCCATAGGACCTAGATCTATAGGACCTCAATCCAAAGGACCTAGTCTCAACTCCAGTCAATTCCATCTCCTCCTTGATCTCTCCCTTCTATCAACCTTCCCCTCAAACCGGACCTGGGCCCTCAGGGCGATATTCCGGACCGTTCTCGACTGCTTATCCATTCCTGCTTCCACAAACTCTCTATGGATCGGCTTAAGTTGATTCCAACTCCATTTAAATTGGTACTCCGTACTGAGAATTACCGCCAATGCGTCCAGTAAATGCTTCATCTTGGTCAAACTTTGGACCATACTATTGGCGAATTCAAAGTCCAATTGGTTCTTTTTTGTCGGAGAAAGGGTCCGGAATTGATTTGTCTTACGGTAATGACCTCTTTCCGTCCAAATTTGTTGGGCTAATTGGTAGGATTTGAGGTTTCCGGCGGCTTTTAGGCCGATGATGTAGGTGAAGGTGTTTCGCATTGGACCTGGAGGGTTGGGGTTGGGGCCGGGTCCTGGGACGAGGCCGGGTCCTGGGTCCAGGTTCTGTAGGTCCAGGTCCCTTGGGTCCAGGTTCTGTAGGTCCAGGTCCCTTGGGTCCAGGTCCTTTAGTACCTCGTCCACTTCCACTTCCACCTCCACCTCCACTCGCCGTGGCTCCCGCCACAGCTCGTGGTACAGCTCCCCATACCTCCCCAAAAACTCCTCCTCCGTACCAAACTCCGCCGCTACATTCAAATACGTATTATACCCTTCCACAGAAACCACTTCCGGCCTTTCCTCCACAATATACCGCCATATGGCCTGCGATTCCGCCATAATCTCCTCCGCCGTAGTCACATCCAATAGCGGTAACATCGGTACCGTCTCGGGAACACTATTAAACTCCATCAAAAGCGTCCGCCGAAGTAATCGTCCCTTTTCATGCATCGATACAATCGGTGGATCCATTAACTCCGCGTGGATCCGGGATTTCCCGTAGGCTTGAAGCAAAAACGTTAAACTCCGCGGAGTTAAGCTCCCTACTGCTGCCAATTTCTTAAACATTACTCGAGCTAACGCCGTATCTCCGTCATGGGCGGCCAAAGAAATCATATATTCCAACGTTTCCCGATGTGGAGTCCATCCTCGGTCGTAAATTTCAAGCATAAACTCCCAGGATTTGAACCGGAGTCCCGGTCTTTGGCTGCATCCTCGAGATAATGCTACCATAATCGACTGATTTACTTCGATTCGGGCGTCAAGCATCTCTTGGTATAGGTCCAAGGCTTTTTCTACGTCGTTATTGTTGACGTACGACACGATGATGTCGTTGTAGGCGTCAGTATTGGGCCTGGTGGTGTGAGAAAGGAACTTCATGGTATCAAACACCGCCGTAGCTTGCTTATGGTCGCGGGACTTGTAGACGTAGGTCTTTAGGACGTTGGAATAAATGGCGGCAGATGGTGATAACTTGAAAAGTTTCATTTCCTGAAGAATGGCGTCGATTTGGGATAAATTATTACATTTCCCGTACACGGAGATAAGCAGTTCGTAAGTCCGGCGCGGGAGCGGCTTAACTCCGGGCGGAGAGCCAGCGCGAATTCGGTCTACGTACAGTTCGATGCGGGCTAAATTACCGCGACTAATAGTAGCTCCCCGGCTAAGACTTTCAATAAATCGGTTCATGATTTTGGGCGATAATTGATGATGGGAATGATGGAAAAGGGACTCGAGGTGGGGGATTACATAAGCGAGGTCCTGGTGGGGGATGGCATAAACCAATTTCCGGAGGTCCTTTTCAGGGATGTCGGCGACGCCTTCTTCAGCAAGAGCTTGAATGGCGATGGGCCAATTGGCGTTGGTTTTGGAGACAAGGTAGCGGGCGGCGAGGCCGAGTTTGTTGATGATGGATGGGGGAAGGGGGGTTGAGGGGGTGACCAATGATCTAGGTCCTGGGTTAGGACCTGAGGTCTTGGGATTTGAGGTCCTGGGACCTGAGATGTTGGAGTTAGGACCTGAAGAGGACCTAGGATCTGAGGTCCTGGGTCCTAGGGTCTTGGAGTTAGGACCTGAGGTCCTGGGTCCTCCTTCCAAATTCTCATCTCTCTCAGAGCCTCTCCCTTCGGTCGAGACTCTACTCCTCCTCAACTCCTTCGTCAACCGAGTCAACTCTTTCATCTTCCTAGCATATCCCAGCTCTCTCTCTCGTTTCACCCTTTCGGTATCTTCACGAGCCCAATCTCGGTACTTTTCATTAGGCCTTCGACTACTTACATAGACAGTTCTTACGGCTATAGCCGTAGATCTTAAGGTCCTGGGTCCTGAGGTCCTGGGTCCTAAGATCCCGGATCTTAAAGTAGTAAATAGCATAAAGTGTTTGCGATGAGCGCGAGTGAGAGTTATATGGGGGAGGAGTAGAGGACGGTGGTAGTTATGATGTTGGGAGGTGTTGATGTGGTGATATGGTGATGGGTCCTGTGTGGGTCCTGTGGGTCCTGTGGGACCTACCTAGGTCCTCCTTGGGTCCTTCTGGGGTCCTCCCTAGGTCCTTTGTAGATCCTCCTTGGGTCCCACCCAAATCCTCCCCCTCTTACCCGGACAACAAACCCTTACCCGGACAAACCCCCCAGAAAGTCGCACCCTTCTCAGGTCCTTCTCAGGTCCTATAGGTCCCATAATCCTTTCTTCACAAGGTCCCCTATCATGTCTACTACCAGGTCCCAGGGCCCCGATGCCTCTACATCAAACCCAGTAGGCCTACAGTGGCCAGCAATATCCCCCGATATCCCGCCAGATATGGCAGTCCTCCTCCACAACTTGGAACACGATTTCTCAACAAAAACCATCGATCAATGGACCTACATTAATCGAAGAGAAGAAATCCTTCATTCCATCAATAAAATCCATCAACAAAATCATAATCCTACCACGACGTTGGACCCGCAGTCGCTCGAGTCCCCGATTTACCCCCGGGTCCGCGGCGCCGATATCCTCACCGATACTAATCCCCCCGGGTATTTGGTAGATATTCTCCGGCACCGCGCCGACCGGTACAAAACCGAATTGGCCTTCATGAGCCTCGACCTAAAGGGTAAAGAAGTTTCCACCATCTCGTGGGAGAAATTATACCTTAAGGCGGTCAAAGTGGCCCATGAAATCACCAATAAACTCGTGGTGAAAACTAATGATTCCGTGGTATTACTCTATAAAGATGGAGAAGTGGTGGAATTCGTGGTGGCATTATTCGGGTGTTTTATGGCCGGTGCCACCGCCGTACCAATCCATCAGGACGTATCACTTCATGAAGTATTGGATATCATTAAATTAACCCTGTCGCGGCTCCTTCTTTACTCGGAGTCGGTGGCGCGAGAATTAGATCGCCTTAATCCTCAGTCCAATAGATTCTCATGGCCGCCTAAGCTCGTGCGATGGCGCACCACCGACTTTGGCTCGGCTAAAAAATCAGAATTAGCCGCCTGGCACTCGCGGTCGGCGTCAAAATCCCAAAAACCTAAATCCGACCTAGCTTACATCGAGTTCTCGCGGTCCCCCGTGGAAGAGCTCCGCGGGATCGCCCTAAGTCACCGTACCATCGTCCACCAAATGAATTGTCTCAACATGTGTCTTCTGAGTTCCCCCAATTCCGACGGAGTTTACCGGAACCCCAAGGAACTAAAAACCCCCAGAAAAGTGTTTTTAGCCACGTTGGATATTAGGTCGTCCATCGGCCTCATCGTGGGAGTCCTCTTCTCCGTTTATTCAGGGAACCTCCTCATTTGGGCGCCGCAAAAAGTCATGGAAATCCAGGGACTTTACGCCAACATCGTGTCAAAATTCCGCGCGTCTTTGCTCCTCGCTGACTACATCGGCCTAAAACGAGTCACCTACGACTACCAACACTCCCCTAACTCCACCAGATACTTCTCTAAGACCCAGAAAGTCAATTTTGCTTCGGTAAAGTGGGCCTTAGTTAATGCCTTAACCGTGGACGGCGAATTTATGGACATTTTGGCTAATCGGTATTTGCGTCCCTTGGGGTGCACAAACCCAGAAAATGTCGCTATTCCCATGTTAACTTTGAGTGAGTACGGAGGGATGGTGATATCGATGAGGGATTGGTTGGAGGAGAGTGGTGGTGGTGGTGGTAGTGGTGGTAACTCTGGTACCAACGGTACCAACTCTGGTACCAACTCTGGTACCAACTCTAGTACCACTGGTACCAGTACTGGCCACCTCTCGTCCGTCCTCATCGATAAAGAAGAACTCTCTCAAAACAGGATAAATGTCGTCGAAGTCGACCCGATATCCGCCGATGATCCCGAAACCCTCAAAGTCAACGCCTTTGGCCACCCGCTCCCGGACGCCACGTTGGCCGTGGTAAACCCGGAACTGGCCGTCGTGGTAGCCAAGGGCGAGGCCGGCGAGATCTGGGTCGATAGCCCCTGTCTCTCGGGCGGATTCTACGGCCTCGTCAAGGAATCTAAGCTGATTTTCCACGCCAAGTGCCGGGACGCCACCGGATTACTGGAAATGGACCTCCTTCGTACCGGACTCCTCGGCTTCACTTACCACGACAAAGTCTACGTCTTGGGCCTATACGAGGACCGAATTAGGCAGAGAATCAGCTGGATCGACCAAAAACTCTACCACAAATTAGGCAAACAATTGCCCTACAATAGTACCACGCGGTACCACTACTCGTCCCATTTATTAGCCACATTGGCCAACGAGGTCCGCCAGGTCTACGATTGTACCATCTTCGACGTATTTATCGGTAATGAATACCTTCCCGTGGCCATAGTGGAAGCAGAAGTCATACAAAAAGTCATTGATTCTGGTGATGGAAGAGATTCCGTTCCATTATACGACCCAGTGCCGCTAAACGAACCGGTTCTTAACTCCATCGCCCAAAAATGCTTCGATACTCTCTATAAACACCATTTTCTTCGACTTTATTGTGTCATGGTGGTGGATTGTGATACTCTCCCTAAGATTATGAGAAGTGGTGGTAGAGAAATCGCCAATATGCTCTGTAAAAAGAGGTTTTTGGAAGGAAGTTTACGAGCAGAATACGTCAAATTCTTCGTCAGAAAGTCCATTTCCATGATCCCCCACGGTGAAGATGTTATTGGCGGTATTTGGTCGCCCTACGTGTCACAACTTCGGTCCACAGCACTACAAAACTTCACTCCACAAATCACAAACGTCACCTTTAAAGACAAAACTTTAGACGACAAAACAGGAGCTCCTTTAACTGATTTCAATAATATCGTTGATATCTTAAAGTTTCGTGTAGCTCGTTCTGCTGATTCTATAGCTTATCATAATATGGACCATGGAAGTAAAACATCATCAAAACCATTAACTTGGAAGAAGTTTGAGACCAGAGTTTATGCTGTAGCCCAATATTTGATTGAAAAAGCTAAAGTTTCTGCTGGAAAATACATTATTCTTATGTATTCATTATCAGAAGAGTTTGTTATAGCGGTTTATGCATGTTTTATGTGTGGATTAATCCCTATACCTATGTTACCATTTGATTCTAATAGAATAGGAGAAGATTTCCCAGCTTTTTTAGGAGTTATTAAAGATTTTGATGTTTATGATATTTTGGTTAATGAAGAAGTAGAGAAGTTCTTGAAAAGTGGTCCAATAGCGGATAATTTTAAGAGAATGACAGTGAAAAGGTTTAAGAACTTTAAGATTAAAAATACAACGAAATTAACTAAAGTTTCTAATGCAGGAGCCTTTAATTCTAGAATTGTTCGTCAACAAGCTGATTCTAATTATAGAGACAGTAATAAAACAGCTTTAATTTGGATTAATTTCACTTCTGATCATTATAGAATTAGTGGAACTTTAACTCATTCCAATCTTCTTTCTATTTGCAAAGTGTTTAAAGAAACCTGTAATCTTAGTTCTAAATCTTCCATTATTGGTTGTGTTAGACATTCTTCAGGTATTGGATTCATTCAAGCTGTACTATTAGGGGTTTTCCTTGGTACTACAACTTTCCTTTGTTCTCCAGTAAGTTATGCAGAGAATCCTTTAGCGTTCTTTCTTTCATTATCTCGTCATAAAGTTAAAGATGTATTTGCTACAGAACAAATGTTAAAGTATGCTGCTATAAAGTTTACGCCAAAAGGCTTTGATTTAAGTCATTTAAAGAATATGATGATTAGTACTGAAAGTAGAGTAGAAATTGATTTACTTAGAAAGATATCTAAAGTATTTCAACCAACTAAATTAAGTGCTGCTTCTATGTCTACAGTATACAATCATTGTTTTAATCCTATGATATCAACTCGTTCCTACATGACAGTGGCTCCAGTAGACCTTTATTTGGACCCAATAGCTTTAAGACAAGGTTTCATTTCAATAGTTAATCAAGTAGAGTTTCCTAATGCTCTTCATATTCAAGATTCTGGTATGGTTCCTGTTAACACCGAGGTGGCTATAGTTAACCCCGAAACTTGTACATTATGTAAAGAAGGAGAATTTGGTGAAATTTGGATTAATAGTGAAGCTAATTTGACTGGATTTACTAATGGTCCTAAAGGTCCTGTTGATAGTTTTACTAATAGTCAATTTATGGGAGAAATTGTAGATGGAGATGGTTCAAAGTACTTGAGAACGGGGGATTTAGGGTTTTTACATCATATTTCGATAGCCAGGAATAGGAGTAATAACAAAGAACAGGAACAACTGCAGCAAAACCTCTCCTTTCAACCCCTTTTTGTTCTTGGAAAGATCTCAGATACCTTTGAAACTATGGGACTTCATCATTTCCCCATTGATATAGAAACAACTATAGAATCGTGTCATCCTGATATCTACAAAAACGGATCATGTGTATTTAAATGTGGAGATTATACAGTATTAGTATGTGAATCCAGAAGGAAAAGAAACTTTGCTTCATTGGTTCCTATTATTATTAATACTGTTCTTAGTAAACATCATTTAATAGTGGATATAGTTGCATTTATGAAGAAAGGAGAATTTCCTATATCTAGACTTGGAACTAAACAACGAGCTAGGATTATAGATGCATGGGTTCAAGGAGTTATACCTATTGGAGCACTGTATGGGATTAATTATGGAGAGAATTCGATGATACAGTTGGTTAAGGAGATGGGAGATGGGATGGGAGAAAAGGAGGGAGTGGGAGTGGGAGTGGGAGTGGGAGAAGGGATGAAGAATCCAGCGATGTCGTATTATTAGAAGGAGAAGGAGAACTTCAAGAGAGTAGAGAAGTTTTAAAGTGAAGTTCTAAAGTGAAGTTTTAAAGTGAAGTTTTAAAGTGAAGTTTTAAAGTGAAGTTTTAAAGTGAAGTTTTAAAGTGAAGTTTTAAAGTGAAGTTTTAAAGTGAAGTTTTAAAGTGAAGTTTTAAAGTGAAGTTCTTCTAAAGTAAAACAAGTTGAGTGAAAGAAGTGTTAGAAGAACTTCAAAGAGAAACAAGAAGTTCCAAGTTCTTCGTTAGAAGCACATCTAAGAAAGTAAAAGAAGTTACTTCAAAGAAAGTAAAAGAAGTTGTTATAGAAGAAGTTCAACAAGTTCAACAAGTTCTTCAAACGAACTTCAAAGAGATACTAAAGAGTGAAGTTCTTCTAACAAAGAACTTCAAAGTCCTTATAACGAAGGCCTTTAATGTAATACACCTTTTTAGATGATAATGAATGTAAAGATATGATATTACTAATCTCTTGACTCTTGAGTCTTGACTTTGTACACTTGAATCTTGACTTTGTACACTTGAATCTTGACTTTGTACACTTGAATCTTGACTTTGTACACCTTAGTAGTGTCCTTACCATTACACCCTACCTTACCATAACTTCCTTAGGACGAGGCCATTCATACTCAAACTTCCACAGTATTATCCCATCACCTACACCTATCATTCAACCAAATATCAGCTCAAACGAGACAAATTCCATTGTTTTTAATAGGGGGTTAAACTGTTGAGGTATGTAGTACTGCATATAAGCAGTCGCCCTAGCCAAAGAATAAATACCGCGAGAAAATAAAAAGTACCGCCAGAGAAATGAAATCTAGGGCGAGGGATGGTACCAGAGGTAAGTTTATGGAAGTAATAGTTAAACCATTATCATATAAGAAACATTAATCTTCAACAAAAACTTTATGATATCAATGAGAAGTTGAAGTTGATGTGATGTTTAAAGATATGAGATTTTGTTATTACAATGTGATGTTACAATGTGATGTTACAATGTGATGTTGTTACAAAGATTATGATATTTGTGAAATTGTAATGATATCGACATTGTAGTGATATCTTAAAGTAGTGGTATCTTAAGGTAGTGATAAATTAGTGATAAATTAGTGATAAATTAGTGATATCTTAAGGTAATGATATCTTAAGGTAATGATATCTTAAGGTAATGATATCTTAAGGTAATGATATCTTAAGGTAATGATATCTTAAGGTAATGATATCTTAAGGTAATGATATCCTAAGGTAATGATATCTTAAATTAATGATATCTTAAATTAATGATATCTTAAGGTAATGATATCTTAAATTAATGATATCTTAAATTAATGATATCTTAACGTTGTAAATACCCATATCATTGACATTTCTTCCATATCATTGACATTTTACAAAAAGATATCCTTAAAAATCAATGTATAATGTTTATATCCTTTGATAAAGATAAAAAAGTGAAGTTGTAATTATCTTAACATTGTCATAGTGTTTTGATATAGTGTTTTGTAAGTGTTTTGATATAATACCTTAACATAATACCTTAACATAATACCTTAACATAATACCTTAACATAATACCTTAACATAATACCTTCTCATAATATCTCAACACTAACAACTCTAACAACTCTATCACACTCTATCACACTCTATCACACTCTATCACACTCTAACAACTCTATCACACTCTATCACACTCTATCACACTCTAACAACTCTATCACACTCTATCACACTCTATCATTAACATTATCTTAATAATTTAAACATTGTTATCATATACAATTGTATCATCTCTGTCCATTACTCCATCAATTACTCTATCAATTACTCTATCAATTACTCTATCAATTACTCCATCAATTACTCCATCAATTACTCCATCAATTACAATACTCCTGTTTCTACATAATACATAACATATGTTCAATGTGATGTATTTATTGTCTTTTTCTGTGGTTACTTTTTGTTTCTCTCTCCAAAATCCTTCGAACTTCTCATTGTTTCTTCTGAACTTCTCACCAACTTCTAAACATCGCGAAATCCTTCTCACTTCTTCTTATTCTTCACTAATGTCCCTCTCCCCAAACTCATCAGAAAGACCTTCCAAACTAAGAAAAGTCTTTGATTACTTCACCACAGATCTCTTAGGAACTCCCCAAAAACCTTCCAAACCTTCTTCTCCTCAAAAATGGCCTGGTTCTTTGGTTCTGCCTGTGAAACCTAATGATCTTATTTCTGATAAAAGAAGACGAGTTTCAATGCAAAAGTCCGATGAAATGAAGAAATCCGTTCCAAGATCATCTATGGATTATTCTAAATCCGCTACTAAATATGAAAACTTCATTAACAAAATCCATGAAGAAGATATTCAACTTAATAACTTGGAATCCAGAATCCCTGATATTGAATCGCCTTCTGAAACTGATTCTCCCATTCCTGATATCAACAAAGTTAATAGACAATCTTTAGATATGATTCATCGTTTACAACAACAAAAACAACAACTTCAAGATTCTATTACTCCTGAAGAATCACATTCTCCGGCTCCAAATCCATTGACTACTATTGACCCTGATAATGACTATGGTCCTATTGTTATTGAACATGAATTTGCTCCTTTATATCGTGATGATGAAGGCAATTTAGTAAGACCTCCTTTTATTAATCTTGATCCTCGTGAACGCTATCAATTACTACAGTTAAAGAAATCTATTCAAACATCTCAAGATCTTAAATCTCGCCTTAAATATATGGTTAATCCTCATGAAACCGTATCAAAACCTATGGGGAATAAAGTTGAAACTGCTACTCAAACTCATGATGTAAATTTTATTAAGAAATTACATTTTAGTGATAAGATTCCTAGGAAAACCTCAAAAAAACCTGCAAATAACTCTTCTGGTGTGTTTTCTGGTGAATTTTTATATGATGTCACTGATGATGATAAGAGTAAGAAGAATAGTAATAATAAGAACGATAATAATAATAATAATAATAACAACAGCAACAACAACAAATTTTCTGGTTATCTTGGTTCAATTAGTCAACCTAAATTTAATAATACAAAGTCTGAAACTAAAGATTTGAAATTGGATTCTGATTATGTTAATAAAACTGAAAAGTTATCTGATTTAATTAAATTGAAAGATGAACAAGTTAATCATAGTGTGAAAGCTGAACCTAGTCCTGGATTTAACTTTTCTATTAATAAAAATGATATGGAGGATTTAATGACAAAGAGAAAGCAAGATAATGAGTTAGTGGATAAATCAAAACAGGGTATAAAAGAGAAGAAAGAAGGAAGTGAATCTTTAGAGAAGAAAGATGAAGTGAAACCAACTTTTAGTTTTGGTGAAAAGAAAGATGAAGTGAAACCAACTTTTAGTTTTGGTGAAAAGAAAGAAGAAGCAAACCCATCTTTTAGTTTTGGACAAAAGAAAGACGACAAAAAAGACGACAAAAAAGATGAAGGAAACAAACCTTTATTCAGCTTTGGAGAAAATAAAGAAGAGACTAAACCAACTTTCAATTTTGGAGAAAAGAAAGAAGAAACTAAACCAACTTTCAGTTTCGGAGAGAAAAAAGATGAAACAAAACCTTCTTTTAGTTTTGGTGAAAAGAAAAACGAAACAACAAAACCACCTTTTAGTTTTGGTGAGAAGAAAGATGATAAACCATCTTTCAGTTTTGGACAGAAGAAAGACGAAACACCAAAACCTTCTTTCAGTTTAGAAAAGAAAGATGAAACAACAAAACCATCTTTTAGTTTTGAAGAGAAAAAACATGAAACAACAAAACCTTTATTCAGCTTTGGTGAAAAGAAAGACGATGCTAAACCTTCCTTCAACTTTGGTGAAAAGAAAGAAGATAAAAAAGATGATGGAAATAAACCTTTATTTAGCTTTGGGGGAAGTAAACCTGAAAGTAAAGTTGAAAATAAACCTGATGATAAACCAACTTTTAGTTTTGGTGAGAAGAAGGAAGAAGGAAATAAACCATCTTTCAGTTTTGGTGAGAAGAAAGATGAAGGAAGTAAACCTTCATTTTCTTTTGGAGAAAAGAAAGATGAAACAAATAAACCCTCTTTCAGCTTTGGTGAAAATAAAGAAGGAGGAACTAATAAACCCTCTTTTAACTTCGGTGAAAAGAAAGATGAAGCTAAACCAACTTTTAGTTTTGGAGAAAAGAAAGATGAAGCTAAACCAACTTTTAGTTTTGGAGAAAAGAAAGATGAAACTAAACCAACTTTTAGTTTTGGAGAGAAAAAAGATGATAAACCTTCATTCTCTTTTGGAGAAAGGAAAGATGATAAACCTTCATTCTCTTTTGGAGAAAAGAAAGAAGAAGCAACAAAACCTTCCTTTAACTTTGGAGAGAAAAAAGACGATAAACCCACTTTCTCCTTTGGTGAAAAGAAAGAAGAAACTAAACCCTCCTTCAACTTTGGTCAAACACAAAAACCTTCTTTCAACTTTGGTGAAACACAAAAACCTTCTTTCAACTTTGGTGAAACACAAAAACCTTCATTTAACTTTGGTGAAACACAAAAACCTTTCAACTTTGGTGAAACACAAAAACCTTTCAACTTTGGTCAAACACAAAAACCTTCATTTAACCCAGGAGGACCTATTAGCATGCCTAAATCGGCACCATTACCGTCAGCACCATTGCCATCAGCTCCATTGTCTTCAGCTCCATTACCTTCAGCACCAACATCAGGGTTCCAATTTGGTTCCCTGCCAGCTTTTGGACAAGGACAATCACTGGTGCCAGCACCAGGACAAGTGCCAGGACAAGTGCCAGGACCAGGAACTCTGCCAGCACCTCTGCCAGCACCATTTCAATTTGCCAACGGAATCACACCCATAAAGCCAATGGCAGGGAATAATACCATGTTTGGTGGTACAGAATCAAGAAGTAATACACAAACACCAGAATTTCTGGCGCCATCACCAAATCAACCATTTACTAATGCTAATGTTAATAGGCCGAATAGAAAGATAGCACAAATGAGGAGAAGGAGGGGATGAAGTGTTAGTGGAAAAGGAATGAGTGGAGGAGAAGATATAGAAATATACAATGATAAGAGAATAAATTACCACGAGGCTGGGTCGAGTGTGGGTCCAATATAGGACGGATCTGGATTATATCGATGTAAATTACCACCACCTCTACCACGATGATAATAATGTTCGCGGTATTTACCACGAGTGTGGTACTACTTTCTCACTGTAGTATTTACCACAATTGACTCTTTCGCAGTAAAATCTAAACCCTCGCACTATTTACCACCACTCTAAAAACATCCGCGGCACATTACCACCACCCTCGTCCTATACTTATACCTTCTAATATCTACCCCAAATTTACCCCTTTTTCTCCCTTAATCTGCCAATACCCTTACCCCCTCTAAATCTACCTCCCTTCCAATTTTCACCCCAAAATACCCCAAAACACTCCCTTTTAAAACCCCCTTAAACTGGTGAGGTAAGTGTACTGCATATAAGCACTCCCTTCTTTTTCCTCATTTTTCCTCATTTTCCCTCTTCTCCCTCTTTTCTCACTATAATTTCACATTTCTCAATATTTCTCCATTTTTCACTCAAATTTCTCAACTTTTCACATTTCTCAACTTTTCACACTTCTCAATTTTTCACTTTCACATTACTTCTATTTTAATGACTTTTAGTGTAAATTGAATTGTCAATTAAAGTTGTGTTGTTATCTTTATTACTCATTCTATCTTGTCTTGTCACGTGAAGTGCTTCGTCAAAACACTACTTCTCCCTTCTCTTCTCCCTTCCCTCTTCCCTCTTCTCTCTCTTCTCTTCCCTCTCTTCTAAACACTTCCACTTTCACACTACATTGGTCCTCGCACGATTCTCCACTTTTATTTTCATATGGAACTATAAAATCCTCCACTTTCCTCCTTCTTCAATTATCCTTCATCATGGTAGAATACAGACCCGGAAGAATCCAATCCATTAACGCTGACCAGGAGATTGTCCTTAAACAAACATATGCTTATTTATTCAAATACTTTGGTTATGATCTTAACATCTCTAAGGATGATATTCCTTATCAAGAATGTTTTATTAGTTCCACTAGAACCAATGAATTGAGTGACGCTGGTTATGGGGCGTTAAACTATGGATTAGTTAGAACTTCTACACAAAAATCCACTACTTCGTCTCATATGTCTCATAAGACTGGTGCTACTAATTATAGTACTTTGAGTAAGAAGAAGAAAGGGGGTCTTTTAGGTGGTGGTGGTGGTAAGAAAGCTGCTGCTGCTGATGCTAATGATGTTAGAAAACATGCTCCTTCTGATTCCAAGAGAATGCAGTTTATTCAAACTCAATCTTCTTTTGAAAAGTATCGGGATGTGGAGATTGATCCTAAGGTGGCTTATGTGTATTCTCAACACTTTAAGAACACGTTTGAACATAGTGATCATTATATGAGTGATAATGAAGATTATGAAGATGATGGTGGTGATGATGATGATGTTGCTTCTGTTAGTTCTTTTGTCACTGCTGATTCCACGGTTGTGGAGCCAGATATGAAGCAATTTGTGTCTAAAATTGGTAAATCTATGGCCAATGGTAGTGTTGCTAATGGCTCTGGTTCTGGTTCTAGTAATTACCCTATGGAAAAGTTCAATATCAAACCTATATCGTCTATTTTACCTACCACTTCTCAATACGATGAGAAAAAACTTCATAAAGCCTTATTCCAAGCTTCTAGAAATGATGCTTTTGATAACTTTTTGTTAAGATTCATTAGAGCTAGAAAGTTTAACCCTGAAAATGCTGTGGCTATGGCAACCAAATCGTTAGATTGGAGATTATCTACATTTTTACCTGAAGAATGGCTTCAAGAAGGTGATGCTCCTTCTTATATTGAAGGTAAAAATAAAGGGTTCATTAAGAATTTCACGGCTCAAAAATCTTATGTTCGTGGTGTTGATAGACAAAGAAATCCCATCTTTTTCTTTAAAGCTAAAAAACATTTAATTTCTGATTCTCCTTTGGCTGAAACTCAAAGATTTGCTGTGTTTACTCTTGAACTGTGTCGGTTATTCTTAAGAGATATCAATGATTCTGTGGATACTTGTTCCATTGTGTTTGATTTAACCGGGTTTTCATTAAAGAATGCTGATTATAATGCTATCAAGTTTTTGGCTGAAGCTTTTGAAGCCCATTATCCAGAATGTTTAGGATGTATTTTAATCTTCAATGCTCCTTGGATCTTTTCCACTGTGTGGAATGTTATTAAGAATTGGTTGGATCCCGTTGTGGCTTCTAAGATTCATTTCACCAAAGATTTCAAAGAATTAAACAAATTCATTGATAAAGATAATATTCCTGATTATATGGGAGGTGAAGATACTTATGATGGTGAATACCCCGTTCCATCAGAAAAACATTGTACTTATATGAAACAAAGAGATGGTAATTTTGTTAAATTAATGAAGGAAAGAGATGAATTATATATGAAGATGATTACCACCACTATAAAATGGATAGAATCCACTTCTCCTGAAATTAGTGACAAATATTTGCAAGATAAGATTGACTTAAATGGACAATTGGCTGAAAATTATATCAATTTAGATGGATATTTGAGATATCCTGGTTTCTATGATAGAAATGGTTCTTTAAAACAACTTAGATGTTAAGGTATTTATAGTAAAATAAAAGACAATAGGTATAAGGAGTGTGTGTGGGGGGGTGTTGGGAGTGTATGTAGATGGTGGTTGTGCACATAGGGTGAAATTTTAATCCTATCACGTGCCCTTGCACGTGTATCTCACGCCCTTCCTCACCGTTATCACCATCTTCTCTTTCTTCTTCTTCCACTCCCCAAACCATGTCTCGTAGATCAACACGAAGAAACTACGCCGAAAAAATCGATTCTCTGCAGTTCGATGAACTGGAAGAAGAACAGGAAATCACTCGTTGTGTTTGTGGCAACGATGAACTCAATCCCGACACTATGAATCCAAGTTTAACCGAATTGTTATTACAGGAGTATCAAATTAAAATCGATCAAGGATTGTTCATTCAGTGTGATAAATGTTCCGTATGGCAACATGGGTTTTGTGTTGGATTATTTATTGATGAAGATGTTCCTGACAAGTATTGGTGTGAACAATGTAAGCCGGAATTGCATATATTGATCTATGAAGGTAATGATAGTATAAGAACATTATATAAACCGGTGAATGAAAAGAGAAAGAAATTAATTGCCGAAGATGAAAAATCCAGTAAGAGAAAGATGACCAGAAAAGGTAGAAGGAATTATGATTATGATGAACAATTACAAAAAGCCATTAGAGAAAGTGTTAAAGATAGTGGGATAGAAGGAGGGAAACCTTCCAATAATAATAATAATAATAATGATGATGATGATGATGATGATGATTCAAACACTGAAAATAATGAAGATGGAAATGATCAAAATGATCAAAATGATGACTCGGCGTCAAAAAACTATGATTCTGTTGCAAAAAATGAACCTGGTGAAGAAGAAGTTAATGATCAACAACCTCCAACAAACGCAACAGAATCCGACAACAAACCGTCTTCTAATACCGACAAAACACCTCCTGAAACTCGACCTCAAGTTCAAGATGAAGGTGAAGAAGAAGATGCTGAAGAAGAAAGAGATGAAGATGATGGTAATGATGATCATAAACCAATGAAAAAGAAACCATTGAAAAGAGTTAAAAAGAAAGATTTAGCTCCTAAACCTAAACGAGCTAAACCTCAACCAAATAAACCTACATTCACTAAAGAAGAATTAGTTAATCAGCCATCAAAACCTCGCTTTGTTAGTGATAGATCCAGCATATATGAATTGAGAAAGAGAATCAATGCTATATTAGAATGGTTAAACCGATCACAATTGGAATTGGATGATGAACGATCTGATAAGTCAGGAATGACCAATAATCTGGAATTGATGCAAAACTTTGATCATAATCAAAAATTGATGCAAAATTTAACTGAACAAATCTTAGTATGGGAGCAAAAATTTGGTAAATATGCTCCATAAAATTGATGACATCTCCTTTAATTAATATGATTATATAGATTTTCTAACCATTGATGACTATCCAAAATTTGATCTCCTCCAATGATCAAATTAATTCTCCTGTTTGTACTATTAATATCATGAACTATTTTTGCTTCTTCGTAAGTTATACCTCCTTTGATATAAATTATTATATCTTGAACTGAATTGGTGGCTGATAAGGTATCAGGAACTAAAGTATTAAGGTTTTCCATCAACCCATTTTGCATAATAAAATTGTTCAAATACTCTTGAAGTGGTGGTTTATACTGAAGAAATATGTTGTTATCAATATCATTACCAGTATTATTGAAGTTTTTAAGGAATTTCTTGAATTGATTCTCTGATTCATGTTGTTTATATTCTACTGATTTGAATAACTTGGGGAAGTTATTAACAAGTTTCATTTGAACCAAAGATGGTGGAGGATTGGTAGTTTCATTCATACGATTAATAAATGATGTTATATTGGCCAGTTTAAATCTTATGGAATATAATAAAATCAACTTGACTTTATGATCAACCGACACATCTGGTTGACTTATAATAGTTAATAAAGTCTCATTGATATGCTGTTGGTTGTCTAAGTTACAAATGATAGTTTGTTGAAGTTCACTGATTTCCCAAAGGTGTTGCAGGGAAATTTGATGATCCAATTCAGTTATTAAATTTAAATGTTTTAAAATATTACTCAGTTTCTTTTTAAAATCAGGAAGTCGAGTCAATATTTTCTTTAATTCATTAAGATTATTGGTTTTGATATTATTATTGTTAGATTCTCGTTTAAATATATCCACTTTCTTTTGGAAGGAATCAGTTAAATCTCCGTAGTTTTTATACATCGATTGATTCCAAAAATCATCATTAACATCATTAAGCAATACTTTTTCCCCATTAACATCACACATGTTTTTGGTGATTCCTATAAGTTCATTGATCATTGATTGATAAGTCCAAGGAGTGACTAAAGGAGTTATTGGATCATTGAATCTATCGAGTAATAACACCACAGGAGGTACATCAAAGTTAAGTTTATCAAATAAGTTATTATTTAAGTTGGAATTGATCTGATACAATATTTCACTAGATAATTTCTTAAGGTTTATGGAATTGGTTTCATATTTGATTATAGGGAACTTCTTCACTGACAATAATAAACTTATCAATTTATTACACTCATCTATGACGGAATTACTAGTTATTTCGAATAAATTATCATTCACCACAGTATAATCCTGGAATACTTCAACAATACTACTTATAACTTCAAATCTATCGAATTCGGCTAACTTCTCTAATTGATTCTTAGTGACTATGTTATTAAAGTACACCTTATAATCACCAAAATGGGGTTGATTAAGCTCCTGCAGAACCATTTCAATCGACTTTTGTACTGGACTCACATACATTATACAATTCAAATGCTTCATAGTATCCATTTGGTGGTGATTATCAATAAGTTCAATTAAAACAATGTCTTGTTGTAAGAGTTGTGATTGTGTATAACACACAGAAATTATCTGCATTGTCATATAATCCACAAGCAAAACCTTTCCCTTGGCTTTTTCTTCTTCTCTGAAGAGTTTATCGAAGTAAACTTCGTTAACTTTAAGCAAGTTCATACTATACAATACAATGGGGAGTAATAAAAGGATTGTTTTAATGTTCGCGATCTGAGAAGGAGAATGAGAATTTGAATGGAGTTTAAAGAGGAAATGGAGTTTTAGAGGAAATGAAGGGTTGAAGGGGAAATGAAGGTTAAAAATGAAGAATTGAAGTTATTTAAATGAAGAGAATGATTTTGTGTATTTAATGGATTTTTTTAGATTTTTTTTTTAACTTTTTAACTTTTTTTTTTTTTTTTCCAAATTTATGTGAATATTTCAATTGCTGCAAATAATATACAATGTGAAACAATATATTGATAAACTATTAAAGTAATAAAAAAAAAAAAAAAAAAAATGAAATAAATTAAATTAAATTAAATAAATTATATAAAATTAAATTTTCATTCTAAACTTTAACTAATTGATATAGTTATACATTGTTACACACAATCTATACATTATATAGTGCAGTACTTCTAATTTTCTAATTTTCTCTATCTTTCTCTAATCTTCTCCATTCTCTATAAATGAGCTTCGTTATAGTAAAAATTTGACAATGCTTGTACTGGCTTTGGTGCTTCATGTAATGGGAACATCTCCTTAAATTCTTTGAATCCAATTTCTTTCCCAATTGGTTTAGGGAACATCTGTTCTAATTCTTGATCAAGTTGTTTCTTTAATTCCTTAACATCTTTATTCAATTTACCAGAAATATCTTGAAGTAAGGCGTCAGTATCATCACCATACTTTTCCATTTCTTCATTGACATTTGTATCAAATTGACGATCAAAGAATTTAGTTATCACTCTTTCCTTGGTTCTATCGGAGTTCAAATTAAATATAACCTTTGGACTTGGAGCTTCTGGTTTAATAAAATCATTATAAAACTTAATAAGTTCTTGCTTATCTAAACCTTCAATAATATCAATCAATTTATCATCGATTCTAAAGTCATAGTAACTATCAGTAATATAAGACCAGAACTTATTATTCTCTTCATTTAAATTCTTCAATTTGATTTGTTTCTTCTCAATTAATGATCTCTTAAACTTATCAAATGTTTCTGAATCCATCAGTTCAAGGTGTTCATTCATACTATTCAAAAAAGTTTCGATTCTAGTTCTTAAATAGTTACTAGACATTTCTGATTGAATCAAAATTCTATACCCACAGTAACTTCTAGCAAACTTAAGACTGGAAAATACAACATACCCCAATTGTTCTTGAGTTCTTAATTGATTAAAACATGGTTCATGGAAGATGGTGGTAAGTAATTCTGCCAAGGCTCTATTATGATAATTAGAAAGATTATCTAATTGAACAAAATATTCAATACATGAGTTAACATTTTGTTTATCAGCCAAGGGTAAATTAACCGTTACAGTTTCATCATTAATATGAGATCTTAATCGAGTTAATTGATTCACTTTATCAATAGATTTATCAATGATAGGAATGGTATTAAATCTTTCATCAATAAGTTGGGTTATCTTATACAAGTGATCCATATTAATGTTACCAATGATTAAAGATTCAATAAAGACACCACCAGACCATAAATCTTTTTCAATGAAATTATTAATATCATTGAACTCAATGGATTGTAATACCGGGATTTTATCTTTAGTTAAATGAACTTTTTCATTGATTAAAGTTAAAAAGTTGGTATTAGCTTGATAATAAGGAACTTCATAACCAAAATTTTTAAAATCTTGTAAGAATTTGGTTTTAATAAGGTCAAATTTATGAGCTGAAGGTTTAAATTTAGTCAATTGAGTTAAAATTTCTTTTAATAAATTAGAAATCTTATCATTATAACCAATTAACTTAATCAATATACCATCTCTCCATTGGTTAATACTAAAAGATAAACCTACCAAAGTAGCATAATAATTAACATCATTAAGCTCATCATCAAAAAGATCACAATACAATTGAGTCATAACTAAACTAGTAATATCTTTATTAGAATTTGGTAAATGTAAGAACAAATTTAATGACATTTTAGGAATATTGAATTGATCATCTTGCTTAAACCAAATTTGGAATTTACTATCATCTTTAATTAAATAAGGATGTTTTAAAGGAGTATCCAGTTTTGCCCCAAACACTTCAAAATTCTCTGGAATAAAGGAATTTTCATGAGGGAAATGGAAATTAGGATTAATCAGAACCAGGTTTAATTGGGAAATTAATTGGGGATCAATTGATTCATAATTAAATTTGGTTCCATACCATTTTTCAACAGAAGGAAGATCCTTATCATCAAAATCATTAGAAGTCAATTGATATCTAAAATTATTAGGATTTAAAAACAGACCAAACTTTTTAATTTCATCAGCATTAAAAGTAATTTTTGTTCTATGATTTAAAATATAATCACCAGGAATATAAGAAGAAAATTTATGTAATCCATTACTTAATTTACTTGCAGTAGAAGCAGCATTTTGTTTTTGACCAAATTTAAAATTGATATTTAACATTTGTTTAATTTCATTAAATAACCATAATTTAGGGTCTTCATTAATTACCAATTTTAAGTATTGGAAAATGGATTCAATGATTTGATGATGATTTTTTAACCCTTTAGGAGTTAAATCACATTCAATGATGAAAATGGTAGAACCTTTACAAACAGTTAAGTTACCAGCACTCAAGGAATTAATTAAACCTTGTTGATTCAAATAATAATAAATGGAACCTTTACTTTCATGACCCAATAAATGGGAATAATAGGACCCAGGAAGGTATTTCCAATCATTTTCTTCATCACTAGGAATCATAAAAGTCAATTCTAATCGATGTAAATCCATAATTGATTTGGCCTTAGTGGAAGTAAGCATTTGTTCAGGAGTATAAACAATATGATTAGAGTATTCAGGACCTGGAAGCAGTTTATTCACCACAGGAGAAAACATTTGTTCAGCCCACTGAGTTAAAGTATTTAAATCTTCTTTACCCAAAATAACCAAATTCATTAAATTAGCCGAATAATTAGCATTGTAAAAATCCAACAATACTTCTCTAACATTGACACCATTCTCTACAGGAATATCATTCAACGTAGTATAATTACCAGTAGAAAAATGGTTATAAGGATGATTTGGATTACTAGTCAGCTTATCCAATTGATAGAATCTCCATTGATCATTCTGTAAATTCTTTTTGTTTTCACTATCAACAGCTTTAATCTCTCTATCTTTACAAGATTCATCAAATAAAGGATCAATAAAGAACTGAGCAAATCGATCTAATCCTCCTTGTAAATAATTAGCATTAACTTCAAAGTAATAATTAGTATGTTCAAATGCAGTATAAGCATTGGAATGTCCTCCATGTTTTGACAAATAAGACGAATATTCATTCTCTTGAGGATACTTAGCCGTTCCCATGAACAAAAGATGTTCACAGAAATGAGCTAATCCTGATACATCATAAGCTTTATCTTTATAAGAACCAACAAAGACATCTAAAGCCGCCGAGGCTTTGTCAGTAGTAGGATCATGAATAAGTAAAGCTTTGAGACCATTAGCAAGACTGATGAATTTGTAGGATCTATCGTCGAGCAAAGGCTTTTCTATGGAATCGGAAAGGGTTGTATAGGACATAAAGAAAGGAAGAATAGTGATGAAAAGTTGTTAGAGAGTAGAGAGTAAAGAGTAGAGAGTGTAACTAGAAAGGTGCGAGTTCGGCCGAAGGGAAGTCCATGTGACCTGTGTATTAGTCGGGGTGGGCCTAGAGATAGGTCGATGTCGACGTGAGGCTGGGTCGATGTGGACCTAAGCATTAGTGCCTTGGATCTTAGCATTAGTCGGTGCGACGTAGTCACCGGTCGGTACGACGTAGTCCCGGGTCGATACCGACCCAGATATAGGTCCAGATATAGGTCCAGATATAGGTCCAGTGCCAGGTCCAGACCTACTCGGCCAATATATTCAAATTATGCAAAAAACTACTTATCAAATACTCCAAAGAATCCAACTTTGTAAACGTACTTAAAATAATAGGATCCGCCGAATTTACCTCTATTTTCCCCGCCACCATTACTACCATATCATTATAAGTAACACATTTGGTAATATAATCCATAGGATCATACCGAGGTTTAAGCTGAAGCCGAGTCAACATCGATTCCATAACCGAAGAAGTAGAAGAAGAAGAATGCAGAGATTCCCAATCACTAAGTTTCTTAGGAGAAGCAGAAGTAGAAGCACCAGGCTCTAACTTCATTTCATCCCGAACTTTATCAACATAAGACTTCCCATCAGTTATTTCACACCATGGCAGTTCAGTGATGATATCGAGTTTCTTAACGTCTATACAAACTTCCGTCTGGTTTATATACATATCAATAGCCAAATTGGGAGTCAATTCCGGGTCAAAATAACCACCAGGAGTTAAGTTTTCTGGGAATACAAGACCAGGATCCAAGGGAAGTTGAAGGTTTTGTTTAGCGATTTTAATATGATAAAGAAGTTGATTAAACGTCAGAACAAGTTGAGAATGGGGGGAAGGAGATGGAGATGATGAAGATGGAGATGATGAAGATGGAGATGATGAAGATGGAGATGATGAAGATGAATTGGGGGAAGAAGATGATCCATGACACGAAGAAAGTTGATTATTACTAGCAAAGCCTTGGATTATATCAATAGCATTATCAATAGCTTTCTTAGTAGTGAGTAATTGATCCAATAGAATTGGATGTTTTAAACACAATTTGTGAATCACTTTATTAATTTGAGGATGTTTTATTGTTCCAAGCATTTTCGTCACGTATAAACCATCTCGGATAACAATACCTTTTAGGGATTCACCAGGAGATGATAAAGGAAGAGTTATAGGAGGTCCGCGGTGACTATTTTGACGCTGAGGATGTTGAGGGGAGTTATAAAGAAGGAGATTGGAACAAAGGTGGAGGGTTTCAAGGACGCGGGGGAGTTCGGGGAGGATTATTGAGGAGGAGTACCAGTGGAGTTCTTTGTCTGAGATTGAGGATTGGAGGGAGGAGATCATATGGACTGTGTTTGGGGGGAGGAGGAGTGGGAGGAGTGGGAGGAGCAGGGACACTGTAGGGACACCGTAGGGAGAGAGTAGGGACAAATACCGCCATGTCGCGCCAGAAGGAGACAATACAACACAACTCAAGGTCAGGAATGTCGTTTACGGGAAGCAGCCATACGACATTCGTGCACAAAAGGAGTAATGTCGTTTATAGAGTAAGGATAAACAACACTCACACGACATTCATCACGACATTCGTCCACAAAAGATGGGATAAACAACCACCGCACGACCTTTACCCACACAAAGGTCACAAAAGTCATACATTTACAGATTAAAGTCCTGCACACAACCACCCACACGACATTGGCGTGCTTCGCACACAAAAGCCCGCACCACCATCAGAAACTCCTTCATATACAACATCCTTTATTCAACTCAAATCATACAGGAATGAACCCTTCGCTCCCTCCTCACGTTCAGTATCAACAGCAAAATCAACACCCTCAACATCCTCAACAACATTCCCAACTTTCTCAACATCAACATGGTCAACATCAACAACCGCAATCTCACGGTCATTTAATGCCGGGTCAAGATTATCAAGGGATATATGATGATAATGCTCAACTTAGGACTTTCCAACAGTTGCAACAACAACAACAACAACAAGTTCAACAGTTACAGCAACAACAACAACAAACCCAACAACAGTTACAACAACTTCAAGCCGCTGCAGCTGCTGGGGCATCTCAGAGAATGCAATTTAAGACTGAAGATGGTAGCAATTTAGGCTACGGCGGCAACGGTGGTGCTGGGAATGTCGCTATGAATATGGGTGGTGGTAATATGGGTGGTGGTAATATGGGTGGTGGTAATATGGGCGGTGGTGGAAATATGGCTGGTGCGAATATGGGCGGTGGTGGAAATATGGCTGGTAGTAATATGGGCGGTGCGAATATGACCGGTGGCAATATGACAGGCGCCCCTATGGCCACCACCATGACTGGCACCGGCAGTCTTAGTCCGGGAATGTCCGAAGCCAACAATTTACATTCCAAGTATTTAGAAAATGAAATCATTAAAACGTTCCCCAATAAGTCGGAACTTGTTAAATACGTCAAACATGTTCTTAATGATGAAGAACAGTGTCGTATAGTGATCAATTCGTCTAAACCCAAGGCGATTTATTTCCAGTGCGAACGATCAGGTCAATTTAGAACCACAGTTAAAGATTCTTCGCGCCGGCAAAGAGTTGCTTACACCAAGCGGTCCAAGTGCGCATATAGATTAGTGGCTAATTTGTATCCTCCCGACAAAGACCGCCGGAGACTCAAGAATGAGCCCGGCCGCGAACAATTAGATAAGTTACATTCCTTTGATAGTAACGATGATTCCAATCAAGAAATGTGGATTTTAAGAATGATTAATCCTAATCATAATCATCCCCCTGAACCTCCAGTTGTAACGAAAAAAAAGAGATCAAAATCGGCCCGGATGTTGGTAGAAAAGCCGTTACCTCGTTCGGCCCATGCTGCTGCCCATGCTGCCGCCGCTGCTGCCGCCGGTGGCCCCGGAATGGGTCCGGGCGCGGGTCCAGGTCCTGGCGGCGCTTCCGCCGGATACCCGGGTGCGGCTGATGTTATGAACTCTCACCATTACTCCGCCCACACGCACCACAACCCGGGCACGACCCAATCGTCTCAGGGGAATAACCATTCGGGTCATCAACAAGATCTCCATGATCCTGATGTACTTGCGGCAATAACTAATCCGGCAGCAGCTGCATTAGTTAACCAGCCACCTGTGGACCCGGCAATTGATCCAAATGTTGATCCAAGTGTTCAAGAACAGGATCATATTAGGTAGACTAGGTCGAGTTTAGTAGTAGGTTTAGGTCGAGTGGACCCAGACATGGACCCAGACCAGGTCCACTGGACCCAGACACCGACCCAAACCCACTTCCGCACCACCTCCCTCTCTCTCTCCCTCGTTTGTATTATATATCAATAGAAGTTCGCGTTTCAGGGGCATCTCTCTATTAACTATGCCATCTCTCTTTGATAAAGCTAAAGATAAACTTAAACGGGAAAAGTCTAATGATAGTTCCGTTTCTAGAACTTCCTCTTTAAGAAGAAGTGGATCTTCTAGAAGAAAAAAGGAAAAAGAAGACAAAGAAAAGCGATTGAGTGGATTAAGATATGAAACCGGGTCAAAAAACGGGTCAAAAGAGAGTGTTGTTAGTAAAGATGATAAGAAAACTAAACAGAAGAAAGATAAGGAGATAAAGAAGGATGATGAAATGAAGAATGAAGGGGAATATTTATCTGTAGTAGATAAGGGAGTGGGGAATGGTGGTAATAATGGAGCGGATAATGAAACCACTTCAGCGGCTAAAGAGATGGCTAAAGAGACGGCTGAAGACGTTTCTAATGACGTTTCTAATGAAGGTTCTAATGAAACTAATGGAACCCCTAATGAAGGTGATACTGCTGCTGCTACTACTGCTACTAATACTGCTAATGCCACCGCTGAAGATACCATTGCTGCTACCATTGGCGCCAGACACAACACCACAGCCTCTCCTCCTCCTAGAGACGGCGCCGTGTCCCCTAAAACCCCTAAAGCATATGAACCTATTCCTCCCCATAGCCCTAGAAACCAAATCCCCGTGGCTGATGATACTACCAATGAAACGTCTCCTCTTTTGGCTCGTCCTCCTTCTGATATAGTTCAAGCTTCCAACTATTTAAGCAGTCCTAGGTTAAGTATTGGTGTATTGGTAATTCTTGTGGTTTTGGTAATAGTAATCTACCTTATTTATCACAATCTGGGAGACATAATAACTGAATCAGTTCATCCTCAATTGAATTCTATTCATTTATTAGGATTAACCGATTCTGGTTTGGATGTGGCAGTAAATACTTCCATTGCCATTAATTATGATAATATTTCTAGCATATTTTATCAGAATTTGTTCAAATTTGGTGCCGTTATGTTGTCTAAACTTTACTTACATCCTCAATTACCTATTAGTGTCATGCTAAATTCATTAGACTCGTTCAATGTCACCACTCCTGAACAATTGGATATCTCATTATTAAATAAAGATACCACTTATTTACAGTTTAACTCCACAGTCCAGGTTTCCGATTCCAATTTGATTAAACTTTTACAGGATTTATTGACAGAAGATGAAGTTTTGGTCAATGTAAAGACTAATATCACCACTGATGTTTCTATGAGATTATTTACTTTACGTAATCAAAAGTTCCATATTGATCAAGATTTATTATTTAATAATAATTTAAGTTCCATGGTTGATGTTACTGAAACCACCATGACTTTTAATAATGAAAATCAAACTTTTGATATGGAATTAGATATCAATTATAATAATCAATTCATTAATCAATTTGTTGATAATAAATCATTCAAAGGGTTTATTAAAGATAGTAATGATGAGTTAGTACCAGTAGCTGACATTAAAACTCATGCTCAGGATGCAAAATTGTTAGCAATGGTTCTGATTGGACAAATTCCTGATTCTTTGATTGAAAGTAATGCTATTAATAAAGTCATTACTGATTTCCTTGAAAAAAGACAACCAGATATCTATTTTATGCTGGAATCATTTGATGCTTCATTACCTAAATGGTTAAATAATATACTTAGTCAATTGGTAATAAGATTGCCTAATATTTCCCCCACTTTAAACTATAATATCCCCGAGTTTAGCTTGGTTTCTGGTGCCATTGAAGTGTCTGATAAAGTTATAGTTTCATCTAATGTAACTGTTGATAATTCATTTCCTATAGAGGTAAAGGACTTACAACAACGGATTTATATTAAGGATAAAGTATTGGAAGGTCATATGAAGGGAGATTTCCATAATAACTATTTCCAAAATCAATTGGTTATTGATTCTATGGATGATCATACTATTGGATATTTTGTTAATGAAGTTATTCATAATAAATCTATAGGGTTTGATTTTGAAGCCCAAATTGATCTTTTGAAAGTGGAAACACCTATTTTATCCGATACCTTCAAATTTAACCTCAAGGATCAATTGCAATTAGCTATTCCTGTGTCAGTGAATGAATTAATTGATCAACTTGAGATTAAAATATATGATATAACTGTGGCCAATTCCGATGAACAACAATTAAAATTGTTTGTTGATTTACATTTGAATAATTTGGGTAATGTATCGGTGGATTTACAACAACCAATGATGGTGAATTTGATGTATAATGGTAGTAGAATTGGAAACATGGAGATTGATAACTTATATATTCCACCATCAGGAGCCGATAATAAAGCAGAAGTGTCTATATTCCAAAGTCCAGACAATTTACGTGAATTAAGTGAATTTGTCAATAAATTTATAGCCGGGAAAAATGACATAGAAGTAGAGATTGACTTTGAATGTGAATCCCATTTAAAAGCATTAAATGAAGTACAATTACCATCATTTAATTTACCCCAGATTGCCTTTGATAAAGAAGGAAATGAAGGAAACCAAGGAAACCAAGGAAACCAAGGAAACCATGAAAATCAAGGAAATCAATCACCATTTTTATTAGAAACTACAATTCATTTAATGGGAACATACATTGAATTATTAGCACTTAATCCGGTAAATAAAGAAGTCCAAGTCGATTTACATCAAGTGATTGCTTCATATGAAGGACAAGAATTAGGTAGAACTGGTAATAAGAAGATTACTTTAGCACCAGGAATTCATAAAACTGAAAAGATTCCAGTTCAATTAAGTGGAATGGGATCAGAAGTATTGAAAAAAGCATTAAATGGAGCTATTGAAGTAGAAATTGTTGGAGAATTTACAGTAGGAATTGATAAATTTGAATTAGAAAGTGAGTATATTGGAGAAGGAATTAAGGCTAATATAAGGTTGTGATGATGAGATAATAAGATAATAATAAGTTAATAAGATAATGAGATAATAAGATAATAAGATAATAAGATAATAAGATAATGAGATAATAAGATAATAAGATAATAAGATAATAAGATAATAAGATAATAATAATAATATAATAAGATGATAAGATAATAATAAGATGATAATAAGAAGCTAATAAGTTAAGCTATTAAGATAAACTAATAAGATAATAAAACGATATACTTTGATACTATATGTAAGATTATTACTGTGATTATATAACTGTGATACCATAACTGTGATACTTTAACTATTACTATTACTATTACTATTACTATTACTATTACTATTACTATTACTATTACTATTACTATTACTATTACTATTACTATTACTATTACTATTACTATTACTATTCATCTCTCAGAACTTAAGACTTAAACTCTCATTATGTTACTCTCACTATACTTTTATTAAACTCACTATTTATTACACTCACTATCATTGTACTATTCTCATTATCATTGTACTACTCTGATTATACTTGTACTATTCTCATTATACTTGTATTACTCTCAATATTAATAATATTATAATCTTATTGCTATAATTATCATAATACTATAATTATCATAACTCTATAACTCTATAAATCTAACACTATGATCTTACTTTTTATTTCCCCTTTTCTTCAGATCTCCTTTCTTCAGATCTCCTTTCTTCAGTAACTCTTTCTTCAGTAGCTCTTTCTTCAGTAACTCTTTCTTCACTCCCTTCCCCAATCCCTTCCCCAATTCTTCACTCCCAGAACTCTCCTTTTCTTTAGTAATCTTTTCTAAATCATCTCTTAAACTTCTATTTTCTTCCCTAAGTTGATTCACAGACTCCTTAAGTTCATTCAAAGTTGTTTTAACCTCATTCATAGATTTCTTCATGTTCTTCTGATACTCTTCCACCTCTTCCATCTCTTCCCTATTTCTGATTAATTGGTTACCTGTAGTAGGACACCCCAACCATGAAAGAAGTACATCTAACATTTCTTCATTATCTAAAGACTCATCATAATCTAAATCGTAGAAATCTAACAAGTCTTCTAAGGTATAATTATTAGGGTTTCTTAATGTATCCATTCTGACCACCAGTACACCATTTTCTATCTTTCCACAATTGGGATAATAACCAGTTCCATTTACTAAAAGCGTTACATTTTCTTGATTACCTCTAATCCATGAATTCCTTAATCTGGCTTCGTGGTTCCTATCATCACCAAATTTCTTTGTATCAATACCTAAACATTGCAAAAGAGTTCTTCGATACAGTGAATTACTATAACCATAGAACTTTAAACAAGTTCTAACATCTTCATCATGCATTAATTCGATACCTTCAAATGATCTTAAACTGTCTTCATAAGGAGGATAGTCTCCTCTTTTATTAGGAACAATACTTATACTATCATTAAAACTAAAGACGGAACTATTTCTACCATTAGCAAAAGACATCAGGACAAAATATTGTTAGTAAGACAGAAAAAGTTTTCACTATAAATATATATATATATATATATATATATAACAACTACAAGACTGTATTCTCGTTGTCCAGTTGTGGTATTGTGGTACTTGATCTTTAGGATTTAATTGGCTGGTTACATAGTGATGTAATTGTATGAGTTAAGGTGGATTTTTGTTTTGTTTTATTGTTTTATAATTAAGAAAGTTATTTTAGAGGTATTTTAGAGGTATTTTAAGTTATTTTAGAGTTACTTAGAGTTATTTTAAGTTATTTTTAGAGTTACTTAAAGTTACATATATAATAACGTTTAATTCAATGGCTGCAAAAATTTTCTCACTGATGATGATGCAGCATATGGTGTAATAGTGTAATACAGTTTAGTAGAGTAATATAATGTAATAGTATAATATACTTAATAGCGTAGTATACAATACAGTAATACAATAATATTACTCTATATTACCATAATATAATACTATAATATGATACTATAATATAATACAAGATACTGTAACTAATATACTGTAACTATAACTAAGATAGTCCAAGTATAATAGTACTATTATACTATAATATAACACAATACATAATATTATAATATATTACCATAATACTATTGCTGTTACTATAATTTTTTATTATGATACTAAAACATTTAAACTAAGACTAAGACACTAGGACTAAGACACGAAACTATGCAACTAAAATTAGGACAACTAGGATAGTATAACATGATAGTATAACATGATAGTATAACATGATAGTATAACATGATAGTATAACATGATAGTATAACATGATACTGTAACAATAATACTAAAACAATAATACTAAAACAATAATACTAAAACAATAATACTAAAACAATAATTAACAAAAACTTTAACCATATCACTATTACCTTAATTTTTATTAAACTTTTCTTCAATAATTCCTAATAATTCAGCTTCTTCTTTTAATAATTTATATCTTTCTAGTAATTCAGTAAGATAGTCTACATCTTCTTTTATATCAGTAATATTTTGGTATTCATTAACACCTTGTTCTTTGGTAACACCTTGTTTTTTGGTAACACTTATATCTTTATGTTTTTGTTCAAATTGTTTTCTTATTGAGTTATAATTCTTGGCTATATCAAGTTGTTCATCTAATTCCACTTTTATACTTCTGTTTTCAGCTATAAGTTTATCAAGGGTTTCTTTAAGTTTCTCCACTTCTAATACCTCTTTCTCTCTCTCTTCACGAATAACCAGATACCCTAACCATTTAAGAAGTTGCCTTAACTTTTCATCAAAACTGGAATATTTATAGTCTAAACCATAGAAAACTAACAATTGGTCTAAATCAGAGTTATTTGGGTCTCTTAATGTACTCAAAGGTAACTTTTTCACTTCGTTATCCATAATACCATTATCCGGAACTAAACCAATATCATTTAACAAAAGGTGTAACATTTGTTCATCTTTTGTAACAAAAGTATTATTCACTTTAGCCCTCCGATTGGGTTCATCAATTACTCTTCCCATATCAACACTTAAACATTCAAAAAGACTACCTTTATTGACACTTCCATCATGATGGTTATGGAACTCGAAACACCCTTTAACTTCATCATCACGAAGGCCATAAAACTGTAAACACTCCCTAACTTGATCATCAGTCATACTATGAATCCCTTTAATAGAAATTAAACTACTTTCATGAGGAGGATATTCACCTTTTTCATTAACAACAATAGCTAAAGTAGAATTAACATTAGAAGCCTTGGAATTGAAAGTTTTAGCATTACTACGTAATAAAAACGTTGGATCACTAAGTTTAAACAAATCTTGAGTTATGGTAACCATAAATATAACAAATTGTTTAATAGTATTACACAATAGGGCAATAGTATCAAAATCAGATTGATTGTTAGCATATTTTTGTAATTGATTACATAAAGAAGTAACTCTTTCAATTGTATGAATCATTTCTGGAGGGAGATCATCATCACTTTGGGAGTTAATAAATGGGAGTTTAGGAAGGAAATTCATAACGAAGTCAATGATATAAGGAGATGATATGAAGATATAAGGAAAAGATATAAGGAGAAGATATATAATATATAAGAAGATATGGATTTGTGGATCTCAATGACTGCAAATGAATGTCAGTCATATTATGTAAGCAATATAGAGAACATAGAAGTAAGAAGATATAGATAGATAGATAGATAGATAGATAGATAGATAGAATAGGTAAGAAGATGTATATATATATATTTATATAGAATATAGAGATAAGAACATTTATATATATATATAAATATACATGGATAAATAGATATATATGGATAAATAGATAATATATATGATTTCTCTATTATGCTGAATTAGTAAATGGCTGCAAATAATGAGTTAGAGGAATAGGAGAAGTATTTATATAAGAATAAGTTGAGTGTAATTGTATTAAGTTTAATGAATTAAGAGTAATTGAATTTTTAAGTGTATTAAGAGTAAGTGTATTAAGAGTAAGTGTATTAAGAGTAAGTGTATTAAGAGTAAGTGTATTAAGAGTAATTGTATTAAGAGTAAGTGTATTAAGAGTAAGTGTATTAAGAGTAAGTGTATTAAGAGTAAGTGTATTAAGAGTAAGTGTATTAAGAGTATATTAAGAGTATATTAAGTGTATTACAACTACATTAACAGCTACATTAGCAAGTATGTTAGCATATCGAGTTATTAGTATATTGAGTTATTAGTATATTGAGTTATTAGTATATTGAGTTATTAGTATATTAAGAGTGGTAGTGTAAGAGTAGTACTTTATTAAGAGTAGTACTTTATTAAATGTATTACTATAATAAGTGTATATATTAAGCGTACTACTATATTAAATGTGTTACTATATTAAATGTGTTACTATACTAATTGTGTTACTATACTAATTGTGTTACTATAGTACATTAAGTATATTAGTTTATTTAGTGTATTAGTTTATTTAGTATATTAGTATATATATATATTAGTACATTAACTGTAGCAGTATATTAACTGTAGTAGTACTAATGTACTACTATACTAATGTACTACTATACTAATGTACTACTATACTAATATACTACTATATATTAATTACTACACTAGTATATAGTACACTAACCAATATAATACTACATCAACTCCTTTTCTAGTACATTAACCAATCTACTACTACATTAACTACTCTTCTCTACTACTCTCCTACTCTAATACTCCCTCCCACTACTCCAACACCACACCCAAACACCACTCGTATTTAACTTTCTCTCCCCCACACGACCGTCCCACTTTTTCCCCATGCGGAAATCAGTGTTTATTTCTCGAAAAATTTTCATCGAATCTATTTATATAATCGCCTTTAAATCGCCTTTATAAATCTTCTTTTTTGATTCAATCATTAATACCCATTTTCCCCCATTACTTTCGTTATGCAATATAAATTAGCCTCATTAGCTTTATTAGCCAGCTGTGTTACTTCAGTGGTTGCTGCACCTCCAGCATGTGTTTTAGCCTGTGTTGCTGAAGTCACTAAAGATTCTGATTGTTCAGGATTGAATGATTTATCATGTATTTGTGGTGATAATGGTGATAAAGTTGAAAAGTGTTTAAAGAGTTCATGTCCAGAAGGAGTTACATCTGATGCTGTTGATGCTTTTGAAGGAACTTGTGAACCATATGGATTAAGTAAGGCCACCAGTGAGAGTTCTAGTGAGAGTTCTAGTGAGAGTTCTAGTTCTAGTGAAAGTTCTAGTTCTAGTTCTAGCTCTAGTTCCAGCTCTAGCTCTAGTTCCAGCTCTAGCTCTAGCTCTAGTGCTGCTCCATCTTCTAGTGCTGCTCCTTCCAGTTCCGCTGTTCCATCTTCCAGCGCTGCTCCATCCACCTCAGCTACTCCTTCCACTACTGTTGCTTCCTCTACTGCTCCTTCCTCCACCGCTGCCTCCTCCACCGCTGCCTCCACCTCCTCAACCCCTCATGCTTCTACTCAAGAAGGTGGCGCTAACTTCAACGGTGTTTCTGTTGGTGCCTTGGTTGGTTTCTTAGGGGCTGCTTTATTATAGGTTAGATAGTGAATAAAAGGTTATTTGGTTTTGTGGTTTTTTGTCATGGCTTTTGTGGTCTTTGTATTTGGTTCTGTGGTTCTGTGGTTCTGTGGTCTGGCCTTGTAATATCGGTACACACACTACCTTTCGATCCAAATCAAAATATCAACTGCGGGCGTGCATTGACCAATAGCAATGTCTCTAAGTCATGTGTCTAAGTCATGTGTCTAAGTCATGTGTCTAAGTCATGGCTCTATCATATAGTTCTATCATATGACTCTTTTATATGACTTAGTGTCATATAATCTCTACTCTACTCTACAACTCCATCACATATACCTTACTGCTATATATAATCTCTACTCTACTCTATGCTTCCCACAGGGCAACCTGCACACAACCACACAACCACACAACCTGCACACAACAATACACACACCACACACCCTCCGCTTATCATCCGCGGAGCTCCTCCGGAACATCCTATCTCTCTCTCCCCCGGTTCCCCGGTTCACATATATAAACCCAACTTCAGCCTCTCTTTCCCTTCTTTCTTTCCCCCCTCCCCGTTTTTGACTATGAATTTAAAACTTAATTCCAAAACTTCTTCCTCCATTCCATATACTCTTTATCATGGAACTTTCATCCACACTCCCCAATTAGGTAAACGAGTTATCATCTCCAACGGACTTATCGGAGTTAACCAACAAGGAATCATTGACTTTATCGATGATGATTTCAATCACCATCAAAATGACTGCATCAACCATTTCCAACAAAATTACCTCGCGTTTGATACCATAAAGAGTAACTTTCGTTTTGTTGATACTTCCAATAATCCTACGCAGTTTTATTTCCCTGGTTTTATTGATACTCATATTCATTCTTCTCAATACCCAAACATTGGAATTGGTCTCAATATTCAACTTTTGGATTGGTTAAATACATTTACATTCCCATTAGAGAAGTCTTTTAATGAGAAAAACATTACTACGGCTATTGATATCTATACCAAAATAATCAACAAAACTTTGGCTAATGGTACCACATGTGCATCTTACTTTACTACTATAGATACTATCACCACCAAGATCTTTGGTAAACTTATGATGGATTTGGGCCAAAGAGGGTTTGTGGGGAAAGTATGTATGAACCACAATAGTGAAGATGAGGAGTATGAGGAGTGTGAAGGTGATACTATGGAGTCTATGAGAGAGTTGATAAGGTATTTTAAGCTGTTGAATGAGGAATTAGGTCGTGGTAATGATAATGATCATGATAATCCCTTAATAAAACCAATAATAACCCCCCGGTTTGCTCCGGTTTGTACTCGACTGTTACTCAAAAAGTTGGGGGCTTTGGCTGTGGAGGAAAAGTTACCTATTCAAACTCATATAAGTGAAAATAAGAATGAAATCAATCTTGTTAAGAAACTCTTTCCTGAATGTAATAATTATGCTTCTGTTTATGATGATCATGATCTTTTACAATCATCAACAATATTGGCTCATGGAGTTCATTTAACTGATGAAGAATGTGGTTTAATTAGAGAAAAGAATTGTTCTATATCTCATTGTCCTACTTCCAATACATTTATTTCTAGTGGAGAAGCTCCAGTAAGAAATTATTTATATGAAAAGAAAATTAATGTGGCTTTAGGAACTGATGTTTCTGGAGGATTTGATGCTTCTATTTTAGGGATTATAAGACATGCTATACTTGTATCTAATCATTTATCAATGAAATCAGGTAAAGTTTCTGATAAGTTAACCCTTAATGAAGCTCTTTATATGGCTACTCAAGGAGGTGCTGAAGCTGTAGGATTACCTAATAAAATAGGGAGTTTTGAAATAGGAAAGAAGTTTGATTGTCAATTGATAGATTTAGGAAGTATGAATAGTAATATTGATTTATTTGATTGGCAAATACCTGAAAAGAGTGATCCTGTTGAAGAATTACAATTTAAATTGGATAATTTACTTAATAAGTGGGTATTTTGTGGTGATGATAGGAATTGTCAGAAGGTTTATGTGAATGGGAGGGTTGTAGTTGATAAGAGAAGTTAGAAAGAGAGAGAGCTTCTTAAGGAGATAAGTAAAGAGATCAGTAAAGAGATAAGCTACAGAAGCTCAATAGCTTCGTAAAGAAAGTTATTAATAAACTACTGAAACTACTGAAACTACTGAAATTACTGAAACTACTGAAACTACTGAAATTACTGAAACTACTGAAATTACTGAAATTACTGAAACTGTTAAAACTGAAAAGCTAAGCATAGAATCATAGAAACATAGAGTAATAAACAAAATGTCAAATATTAAACATCAAAGATCAAAACATCTCTTCTCTTCAACATTTCTCTTCTAAAATACATCTATTCTTTGCTAAGCTCTTTAATTATATACTCTAAGCTTGACTCTGTAAGCTTAGCTATTTAATTCTACACTTAGCTCTTTACCTATATACTCTAAGTTTAACCATTAAACTCCACTCTTTGCTAAGGCTCAAGTTGAGGCTCAACGTACAGTATAACTATCCTTACCAAAATTAGGCTTACCACCTAAACTACCTAGTATATCACCAATATAATTCTCTGGTTTCATCTCTTCTCCATTATAAAATCCCCAATTATTTAAAATATCTTCCACTATAGGATATCCAGCTATAAATATATTCTCTAAAGAATGATCAATACCTCCTTTAGGATAATTATAAAAGAAATCCAAAGGTTCATTCTTTAAAGCTGCTGGAGGACGAACGAAATTAGAAATTGATCTCATAACTATAATTCTATCAAATGCCACTAAATGAAACTTTGCAAATCTAATAAATGCTTCTAATGTAGCATTTTCTTCTTGAGCTGCTGAACAATATGTAGCAGTACCATTAGTGATCATTTCAGTATAATTAGCAAAGAAATCATTCAATACTTCTCCTGTCCAATAATTATCACTAGTTAATACATCACAAGCTTTAACTCCTGGTAATTCATTAGCTGGTTCTGGGTATAACTTTCTTAATGCTATATTATCTTCATCACCAATAGAAAACTCTAATACATGATTTTCAGCAATAGCTAATGCTCTATCTCTTAACTTTTCATTCAATTCAAATACTTCAGTTCCATAAACAGAATCAGGATATGACCAAGGATCTTTAGTTCCATAACTAAAGTATCCAGTAGGCCAATCAGGATGACTCTTTAAAATCTCCCTAGAGTCTATTTGGTATTGTAAACCAACTTGAACAGCATATTTAGCAAAAGTTATAGATCCCGTAGTAACTTGTTTGGGATCTCCACCACCAATTCCAGTTAAAAGCCAATAAGTGGAAGTAAAATCAAACTGTGATGACATCAATAATGCCGTCATTGAAGCAGCTGCATTGATTTCTCCTTCTCCAGTAGCAAATTGACACACAGAATAATCCTCCACACAATGAACTTCAGGATGAAGAGGACTTAAACCAGGAATTTGGAACCTATGAGAGAAGTTCATATTATCAGTCCAAGCCTTTTCTTCAGGTTCAAACATGGCCACAATAAACACTTTAGGTTTAAGTTTGGATTGGAGGATTTCCTGACACGAAACGAATGATATAAGGAATAAAAGAAGGGGTAACATAGTGAAAGAAGGTGAAGGAAGGAAGAAATAAGGAAGAAATAAGGAAGAAATAGACGATGGAGATGAGATGAAATGAGAAAAAGTCTCGGCAGGAATTATTTTAGCGGGGGCAGAGAATGATTCCAGGTCGCGGTAAAATTGTACGAGAATTAAAAAAGCGGAGCTAAAATAATTCCAGGTGGCGGTAAAATTTAGAACGAACGTCGACCTAGAAGGGACCACAGCTATATGCAGGACGCCTGGGTGGACCTATGTAATCCCTACGAAAACGGAGTAAAAGGGGGTTAAAAAGAAGGGGGGATGTTTTTAGGGGTGAAGTGGTATTAGAATTGTTTTAACGGAGTTAGAATGATTTCTGGTTGGAATTTTAGGCTAGAGTTTTAGGTTGTAGTAGTATTGCGGTGATATTGCGCTAAAATGATTCCAGGTCGCGCTAAAAAAAATTCAAGATCGCGCTAAAATAATTCTACGTCGCGCTAAAATAAATCTACGTCGCGCTAAAATAATTCTACATCGCCCTAAATAATTCCTTCTCGCCCTACAATTACACGTCGCGCTACAATTATTTCAACTGCAATAATTCATCACGTCTCATGTCTAAAAGACCCCACGATGATACCCTAAAAGGGCAAACCGTCGATGAATTCATGTCACAAGGGTTCAAAAATAAACGTGTCAAAATGACTCAACAAAATGAAGAAGAAATTGAAGAAAAAGAAAGTAGTGACGAAAGTGAAGAAAGTGAAGAAGAAAGTGATTCTCAAGACTCCGAAGACTCCGAATCAGAATCAGAATCAGAATCAGAATCCTCCTCCCCAGCTGAAGCAGGAATCATAGAAAAAATCACCCTAAAAAACTTCATGTGTCATTCTTCCTTCGAATTAGACCTCGGCCCCCAATTAAACTTCATTATTGGAAAAAATGGTTCAGGAAAGAGTGCTATTCTTACAGGAATCTCTGTTTGTCTTGGTGCTAAAGCTTCTGATACTAATAGAGGCTCTTCTATAAAGGATTTGATTAAAGATGGTCAATCTATGGCTCGTGTAGCTATTGTGTTTAGTAACAAAGGACCTCAGGCTTATGAACATGAAGTCTATGGAGATTCAATCACCGTGGAACGAAAATTGGTTCGTATTGGCGCCAATACTTATTCAATAAAATCCCACGATGGGAAAGTCATTTCTAAGAAAAAAACTGTTCTAGAAGAACTCTTGTTTAGGTTCAATATTAGAGTGGATAATCCATTATCATTTCTTTCTCAGGATAAAGCTAGAGAGTTTTTAACTCTGACAACTGATCACGCCAAATATAACTACTTTATGGCTGGAGCTTTAATTGACGATATCTTAGATAACTACAGGAAAACCCATAATGATATAATCTTAGTTCGTGACAAGTTATCTACAGCTAAAGATCAGTATAATACTGCAGTTACCAAGTATAATGAATCGTTATCAGTGTATGAAAAGTTCAGACAATCAGACACTTTAAGGAACAAGTTACAAACCATTCACGGGAAAGTTTATTGGTTTAATGTGACCAAAGTAGAATCTATACTAAACAAGCATAAGAACATCGTTGAAACTCTGGAAACACAACTAAGAGACATAGAATCTCAAGTTGAAGTTCTTATGAATACAGTACAAGAAAGTAGAGACAAAATAAGTGAAAATCAACGACTTAAAGCCGAATTATCTGTTAAAGTGTCTAATTCCAAAATGACAGCATCTTCTAAGAAAGAAGAAGTCAATTCAGCTCATTCTAAAGTCAAAGAATACGCCGTTGAAATAGAATCTAATCAGGATAATATCAAACAATTGAATGAACAAATCGAAAAGTTGACTCAAGATATTGTTAACGAACAACAAAGAATTGAACAATTAAATGGAGGAAGTCGTGAAGTATTAACTGATAAACTTGAACAACTTCAAAGCCAAAGAACTAAAGTTGTTGATTCTAGAACAGAATTAAAGGAAAAGCTTGAAACTTTTGATGATAATGAAGATACTCAAACCGTTAGAAGTGAAATTCTTGAAGTTGATAACAATATTCGTGATCTTAAAGATAAAAGATTTAATCTTACTCAATCTAACAAAGACAAATATATTGCTTGGGGGAGAGGAATGTCTGATATAATTACAGCTATACGAAGAACAAAACAATGGCATAAACCACCAATAGGTCCTATTGGTAGTTATATTGAAGTCAAACAAGAATATAGTCAATGGAAAGATCTTGTGAATGCAGTATTACAACGACCTTTAGATTCATTTTTGGTTTATGATGAACATGATAGAAAGTTATTATCCAATATCTTAAGAAACTTTAACATCAACAAGAACATCATCACCAGGAAATTTGAAACTTTCAATTATGAACAAGGAATTCCTCGATTCCACAAAACCTTTCTTGATATTCTTAGCATAAGAGATGAAAATATCATGTATACATTGATAGATACTAATAGTATTGAAAAGAGTGTTATTGCTAGTACTAGATCAGAAGCCACACAAATAATAGGGGATCAAAATGTTCTTAATGTGTTTACATTATTATCCAATACTTCAGGACAAAGAACCAGTGGTGATAAGAGAAATTTCAACAATGATCCAGTATTTTATCCCAGAACATTACATAAGTTATCGATTTCATCAGAAACTGGAGAATTAATGACTGTAGATGAACAAATTGCCTTTGAGACCAATAGAAAGCAACAATTAATCATGAAACAAAGAGAATTAAAGATTCAACTACAGAATAAAAAGGAAGATCTTAAATCAGCACTTCGAGTTTATGATAAAAAAATCAAGTCTATGGATGCAGAAATCTACTCTATTCAGTCTAATTTAGAAGACAATGGAATGAGTAAAATCGATAGTCTTAAGAACCAAATTGAAGATAACAAGAACCAAATTATCAACAGTGAAAACATCATTATCTCAGTAACCAAACAGCTGGAAACCGACAGAGAAAAGTATGATAATTTAAAGGTAGAATATAAAGCCATGGTTAAAGAAGTGGAACAAGAATCACGACAATTGGATCAAGCCGCTAAAGCAATCACTGATTCAAACAATAGAAAAGAAGAAGCCATTGCCGAAAGAGCCAATTTAGAAATGAAAAAAGATGAATTATCTCATGCCATAACTCGAAGTAACACTAAAATCACTGATGCTGAAACCAAGTTAAAGGAATTGACAGAACAAGCCCAAGAATTGTGTGACCAATCAGAAGTAGATATATCACCGGAAGATACAGCCGAAACCATTGCCAAAGAGTATCAAATGGCTCAAGAAGCAGTTAATGATGCAGAAAGAGCAGTAGGACAACCATTTGAAGTGATCCAAAGAGAATTGATGGAAAATAAAACCATCAAAGATGATTATACTCAATTAGTGGAAGATTTAACCCGAATATATCAAGAATTGAATTCGGATCTTGCTAGTAGAATTGATTATTTAAGAACCACATTATCACGAAACACTCATGAAGCATCAATGTCATTTGAAAGGTGTTTGGGATTAAGAGGATTTAAGGGAAGATTAAGATTCAATTTTGAACAAAAACTTTTAACAATGTTGGTACAAACCAAATCAGATTCTTCTAAAAGAACAGTAGAATCATTATCAGGAGGAGAAAAATCATTTACTCAAATAGCTTTATTATTATCAATTTGGAAGATAATGGATTCACGAGTTCGAGGATTGGATGAATTTGATGTGTTTATGGATTCTGTTAATAGAACTATTAGTATTAAGTTATTACTTCAAGAGTTAAGGAATTATCCAAAATCACAATCTATATTTATAACACCACAAGATATAGCAGCCATAGGAGATTTGGATAGTGAAGATGTTAGGATTCATCGTATGGAGAGTCCCAGGGAGAGGTAGAAGAGAAGTTAAGAAGTTAAGAAGTTAAGAAGTTAAGAAGTTAAGAAGTTAAGAAGTTAAGAAGTTAAGAAGTTAAGAAGTTAAGAAGTTAAGAAGTTAAGAAGTTAAGAAGTTAAGAAGTTAAGAAGTTAAGAAGTTAAGAAGTTAAGAAGTTAAGAAGTTAAGAAGTTAAGAAGTTAAGAAGTTAAGAAGTTAA
>JAJMEC010000109.1:0-59423 GCA_030573955.1 Yamadazyma triangularis | reverse complement strand
AAAAAAAAAAAAAAAAAATTTTTGTAAGAAAAAAATTGGCAGGGTAATAATTCAGTTTTATTTTAGGTTAATTTTCACTTAGGGGATAAATAAATACAATTCGAAACCAAAACGACAGAGAAAAAAAAAAAAAAAAAAAAAAAATAAAAGGAACAAAATTTCCTTTTTTGACAAAGAATTAAACACTTCGAATTTCACTAAGCAGGTGGAATTAACACACACTAACTTCAGCCCTTTCAATATGTAGGGTTATTGTCTACTGTTGCTATATTACTAGAGTGTAGTTAGCGGTAACCCACTAATTACATCATGAGGAAACCATTGGCTTCATTGACCTATTACAAGTAATAAATTTATGTATATAAATACAGACTATTGAGACCCAGTCAATAGCTTGAAAGTATAATTTATGCATCCAATTGACCTTTTAATGGGGAATTCTTAGTCTTGCTCTAGCTATTGGTTTTGTCAATAGTCAACAATCAAAACAGAACGATGAGGTGCGGGTGCAGGACACAGACAGTGCACTTTCCTCATTAAGCCAAATTCCACCCATTCCCGGAAACTTGGTCACTTGTTGTTTATTTTTCCCTACCTCATTAGGAAAGTGAAGGTAAAACGACTGACGTATAGTTAACCAGAGGGACTTTGGTGAGTAAACTTAGGGTTTACATCTGTCGTCATCACTGGTTCCATCGACGGGGCACCAAAGCTTGCACCAGCCGTACCACGTTCTGTCGACACATTTTTCTTCGGGGGTCTTTGTCGGCGTAGCCGTTGGTGAGGACCGGGTCCATGTCGAGGTGGAGGATTGAGAACTAGTTTTCGAGGGTGCACTTGTTTTCTGAGAATGAGACCTATGGGGTAATAGTGGATTGGGTAATTTTGGCTCGTCCCCTTCGTCGTCATCGTGACTAACAAACCTCCAATTGAAACAGTCTCGACATGGCGGTTGCTCCACACATTGAGGGGTGGAATTGTATTGTTGAATGACGTCATCAATTACTGTATGGATTCTATGATTTAATACACTTACTCTCCATCCCTTATCAGTAACCACATCATACACGCATAATTTCCCCGTATGACAAGCAGTTTCCATGGCGTATCCAGCAGCATTACATGTAGAAGAAGCCCCATTACATACACCCATGAATATAGGATCAGCCGTGTTACCGATATTCCATATATTCTCCATATGTTTAGGTAATCCTGGGGGTTGAGGTAAATGAAGCCGTTTTGTGGCTAATAATTCTCCTGGTGCTTCAAAAGCAACTGCTGGAAGTCCATAAGTTCTTCCTAGTAATGATGCCAATGATCCTCCTAATGAGTGACCTGTCACCCAAATGTTGTATTTATCGGGGGAATAAAGCTCAGTGACATTTCTATAAATATCAAGAGCGGCTTGATAATACCGATCTTTTCTTAATATCTCTTTTTCCAAACAATCTTGGTTACAAGTGTAGGCTTTTTCATAACAATCACAAACTGTACTCCACATGTAACTAATACGGGCACAACAACACAGAAAAAGTAGATTATCATTTATCTTATCATTACCTGTAGTTTCATCATCACTACCTCCTGGTATCACTGCTCCTGATGTTCCTTTGATTCCAATTACTACGGTATTATTGGCTTCATTAACAAACACATGACCTCTGACTCCTTCACCATCCCACCCGAATTCTATATCAGTGTTATTTTCGTCAGGCTTCCATTCTTGTCCTAAATCAGTCCAATCCAGTTTTTTCTTCTCTTTATCAGATTGAGGGAATCTAACATAGGCATTCGATGATATTAATGCTAATGAAACCATAGTGTCCTTATCGCTAAGATTTGGGATTTCAACTGAAGTATCATGTTCCCATTCTAAATTGATCATATTTAATATCTTTGGATTACCTTTTACCTCTCTGGCGTAATCTAAATAAGAATCTATGAACCCAGGAGTATGACGTTCTTTTAGTCTAATGGCCTGTCCCTTTTCTGGATTCGATTTAATATTAAACTTCATGTTCCATGGGTTTTTATTATTATGAATCCGGGGCCAATCATTCTGACGATATGCTAATTCTAGGTTTTGGCTTATGGCATTATAATCCTCATCTTGGTCATCTAATGTTTTCATCTTGAAATCGTTTAATTCCATTCTTTCAAGATAATCGTCTGTGATATCCAAACGCCGATGAACATTATAATACTTTGACCCGGCTCCATGATGAAATATATGCTTGATTTGAAACTGATCATGGTTTCCTTGTTGTTTTGACATTGGAATATTATCTACCACGGGTTCTCTGAACTTATAATTTATCAAAATTAATAAACATACTCCCCACAATAACACACCATACTTAATAAGTCGTCCTTTCTTTGTGCTATCAGATTCCAACCGTTTCTCTTGAATCATAGTTGAATTTAAACAATGGTTATCTAATCTGTTGTCATGCTTTTTAAACCCCAATCGCGCACTTTTGTGCCTTCATATAGGCTGCAAAAAATGTTAAAAGCTTCCTTTTAACAATGTATCTATTCTAAGTCTATATAATCAATTGTTAATCCAAAGTCATTTTTTTCCATTAAAAAATGTCTCAGTTCTATAAGTTTAATGTCTTTTATATAATTAACATTTTTATCGTGTTGTCTTTCAATGTCATAAGTACGATTTAAGATATTTGTCAATTTAATTAAGCTATCTTGTAGTACATCAGAAGTGAGTGTTTTAGCCTCATAAAAGTTATTCGCTATGATTCCAGTAAATAAATCACCACTACCAAAAAACTTACAGGGTATTTCTTCAACAGTTACTAATATAATAGTATTTGGATGTTGTTTGTTATAAGCCACACTGTACATTGAACCACCAAAAACTATGGATGAAATAACCACATTAGGGACATGATACATGGAATTGAATGTTTTAATACTCTTTTTCAAATCATCCAAGCTATTGATTTTAACTTGTGTTAAGACCTCGAATTCAAATTGATTGGGTGTTATTAAATCTACACATCCACTGCTTAATAGGTCCTGGTAGATAGGTATGATTTTCTCTGGTAAATACATCTTCCCATTATCTCCCAATACAGGATCCATCACAAAGAGGGGGGACTTTTTGTCTTTAATTTGATTCATTATCGTTTGTTTCACTATTTCAGCCGTTTCTACCGTCGAAAAATATCCTGTAATTATCATATCGTATGATGAAACCCCATTCTCTATTAAATCCAATCCTTCTAATATCAACTTAATGGTATCCACCGATTCTGCCTTCCCACCAAATTTTCCATAGCCTGGATGGTTAGATAAATTCACTGTATTTATAGCATCAACATTCCACCCACAAAGCTGTAATGGGAATGTCACTGCCCTGTTTCCTACATATCCATGGACTACATGCGACAGTATTGATAATACATTTCCCTTCATGGTTTCTCAAGCTATTTGTGATGGTTATATTCTATGTTGTAAATATATGATGTCATAAAATCTATTCTGCAATCCTCGTACTTGCAAACTATATTTATTAACTTTTACCTTTATTAACTTTATTGATATCGACCTTTATCTCTGTTGTCTTCCTGATCCCTCGTCGTTGTACACTCAATTTCTTCTCAATTTCCTCTTGTTTTACGTCTCGTCGCACTTGTCTGAACACGTAACTTCACCGAAATTCCTTGTTATAAGTCATTCTTCATGTCAATTAAAGAGACGGCGACAATAGATGTAGGATATCCTGTTTATGGATCCACTTTCATTAATAACAAGACACTTCTTGTTATCGGTGGAGGTGGTGAAGGTAACAATGGAATCCCCAACAAGATCACGGCTATCAAGTGTAGTTTTAAAATCAAAGATAAAAATCGGAAATTACAACGGTTTAGAGAAATAACTTTACCAGCAAATGAAGATTCTCCTACATGTATTGATGCTACTAAAGCAGATGATATTGATAAATCTTATTCTATTTTTGTAGGTTGTAATCAATCCAATCAACTAATTAAAACCATGAATATTAATAATAATTTGAGAAAATATGTCTTCACCCATGAAGAACATTTACGATTTATTGATGCTGCTCAATTGGAAGAAGAGATTGCCGGTGATAGTATGGTTGAATATCCCAAAATCATTAGTTTGGCCTCGGATAATTCCTTGGGGTGTATGATGACTTCAAAAACTCCATCTTGTATTTATATGTTTAATCCTGAATTATTCACCTTAACTGCCAAATTCCAACCACCAAAAGATTTAGAAATAAGAGATTTTCAATTGAACCCCTTTGATAAAGGTAAATCTTTATGTTATATAACTGCTTCTACCATTGAAACCATTTCCACCATTACTAATAGTCAAATAACTTCAAGTCTTAAGAATGAATCCACTTCTAAAACTTTGAATAAATATATCTTAACAAAAGTAAGATACTATAATGAATCTGAAGTTTTGGTAACTGCTAATTTAAGAAATGGTAAAGGTGTGGCTGTGTTGAAATATTCTATTTCAGATCAAAAATTAATTAAACTTAAAGAAGTTTCCTCGAAGATTAAAGGTTTAGTAGCGGTTGATATTTCTGCTAACCAAAATTTAGTGGCTGTAGCGGGAAATGATTTCTCGTTATCAATTTTAAGACTTTCTGATTTGAAACTTTTAAAAACATATAAAAAGTTACATGCTTTTGCTATCACTACTGTATCCTTCACTCCTAATGGTAGTAAATTAGCCACTGCTAGTGCATCAAACTCAGTTCATGTTATCAAGATTCCTCCCAAATTTTCTAATGGTCGTTCAATTATCGGCACCTTTATTGGTTACTTATTCATTTCAATTATCATCGGTGCCATTGCTATAGCCTTTCAATATGGTCAACAAAATGACCAACTAAAGGAATACTTTGAAATCACTTCTACTTATTCAAAGATTTTTTTTGAATATGCATATGAATATGGTAGTAAGGGATATGAATTCTTAAAAGATAAAATCCATACCGAAAAGCTCGAAGGTGATGAAACTACAAAACAATATTTCACCATGAAAGAATGGGTTGAAACTACAAGTACCCCAAGTACTATTGAGACTAGTGATTCAAACACTCAACTATCTGCAACTCCTCCAATAGTTAGCGATGATTCTAACACTCTAGATGAAGTAAGCGATTCTACTAGTGAAACAACTTCTATTAGCGAAGTAGTTACTAACATTCAAGAATCTAGGATTGAAGAATTGACATATGATGACAATTTTAATAAGGATAAGATGGATTATGAACAAAATGTGACCAGCACTTTTTCTGATGTAGAATTCACTGATGTACCATCAACCAGCACTGAAACTTCAATTGAATACACCTCACAAAATATGGTTGAGCCCGATGTAGGTTACAGAGAAGATAATGAAGGAACAGAGGCTGCACTTGCTGATGAGATAGTTGAAGACGTGGTTGAAGAACCTGTCGAGGAACCCGTTGAGGAACCCGTTGAGGAACCTGTCGAAGAGCCTGTCGAAGAGCCTGTCGAAGAGCCTGTCGAAGAGCCTGTCGAAGAACCCGCTGAAGAAGAACCCGTTGAAGAAGAACCCGTTGAAGAAGAACCCGTTGAAGAAGAACCCGTTGAAGAAGAACTCGTTGAAGAAGAACCCGTTGAAGAAGAACCCGTTGAAGAAGAATCATTTGAAGAAGAATCATTTGAGGAACAAAACACTGAAGAACCTATCGAGGAAGAACCTATCGAGGAAGAACCTATCGAGGAAGAACCTATCGAAGAAGAACCTATCGAAGAAGATAATATTCAAGAACCTATTTCTGAGGAACCATTTGAAGAACAAAATACTGAAGAAGGTATTGAAGTAGAAGATATTGAAGAAAAAGAAAATATTTCTGAGGAACCCATTGAAGATGGTATTGAAGAAGATGGTATTGAAGAAGATGGTATTGAAGAAGATGGTATTGAAGAAGATGGTATTGAAGAAGATGGTATTGAAGAAGATGGTATTGAAGAAGATGGTATTGAAGAAGATGGTATTGAAGAAGATGGTATTGAAGAACCTATTGAAGAAGAAGAGCCTATCGAAGAAGAGCCTATCGAAGAAGAGCCTATCGAAGAAGCAGGTGCTGAAGGAGAACATATAGCTGAGGAGCCTCTTGAAGAAGAAACAATTGATGAACCTGTTGTTGAAGAACCTATTGAAGAGGAACTCATTGAAGAAGAAACTGTTGAAGAAACTGTTGAAGAAGAGCCTATTGAAGAAACTATTGAAGAAACTATTGAAGAGGAACCTATTGAAGAGGAACCTATCGAAGAACAAAACTCTGAAGATTCAATTAATCAAGATCCAAGGGAGGAAGAAATAGTTTCTGATAAAGAGGCCATTGTTGAAGATGACACCATGTCAGACGATGCAGTTGAGGAACCAGTTGAAGAACCAGTTGAAGAACCAATTGAAGAATCAATTGAAGAACCAGTTGAAACTGTAACCCCAACTGAATCACCAACTGAATCACCAACTGAATCACCAACTGAATCACCAACTGAATCACCAATCGATCAATCTTCTATCGTATCCAAACAAACTACTAATCATGTTGCTGGAAAACCCAAAACTACAACCAATCCAAAATCAAAACAACCAGTCAAGAGTCCTGTTTCTCAAATCAAAAAACCTTCCGGCACAAACCACCAAAAGTCAGTCCCAACTAGACAGCCTTCTCTCTCAAAGGTATCTACAAATGAACCTAGTTTAGCAAAATCTTCTATCACCCCAAAGAGAACACCAGTGAGAACACCAACCTCTGCCGTTAGAAAGCAAGTTCCTAAGGCATCACAAGCAGCTCAACCTAAAAGAACTGGCCCCGTTAAGCCTGCAGTGTCAACAAGGAAAGCTGTCAGAACCAATTCAGCACAGAGTAATACTATTCATGATGAACTTTAAACTTGTGCATAGCTTTTTGTATAGATGTAAACCCTAATATAGATGTTATATATATGGTGATGCGCGTTAATATTGGTACCTACGCGGGTTATAAAGTAGTTTATAACTATAAGCATGTCATCAAATCCGTTTACGAAGAATCTAGAGAGAACATCTGATCCTTCAGATTGGAAGAATACTAAGATTCCCGTACTATCCCAACTTGAATCACTTCAACGATGTTATATTTGTAAAGAATTCTTGACGGCACCGGTGGTAACATCATGTAATCATACGTTTTGTTCCCGATGTGTAAGGGAATATCTAATGAAAGAAAGCTACTGTCCCTTATGTAAGAGTAGACAACTTGAAAGTGATTTAAGAAGAGTTACAGTGTTGGAAGAAATAGTGAACTGTTTTTCTAGTTTGAGAGACTTTATGATAATGCATTTAGCCGTTAGTAATGAAGAGGAAGAAGGGAAAGATAAGGACGATACCGAAAACTTGAATAAAATACATTCAGAAATGATTCCTAATGGAAAAAGATTATTAAATGAAAGAAGTAGCTCACCTGATGTCATCGAGATCCTGGATGATGATAACTCAGAACCTCCAGTGAAGAAAACCAAAATTGATTCTAATGATAATAATGATAATGTAGAGTGTCCTGTTTGTTCTAAGAAAATGCCAGCTGATTTTTTACAATCCACCCATATTGATGAGTGTTTAAATGGAAAATCTCAATCCAAAATACCGTCAACAAAACCTAGTATTAGTAATAAGACCAAAAACCCCAATATTAAGTCATTTTTTAAAAGTACTAAACCTACCAAAAAGTTGGTCGATTCAAAAGATATGGTGAAAATTGATCATGAAGAGTTTTATTTTAAAAAAGTCAATGAGCATAAGAATGACCAATCCAGATTATCTAAACTTGATTTTAAATCATTAAACACAACAAAATTAAAAGAAAAAATGTCCCAACTAGATCTTCCTGTGAATGGATCAAGACCTCAATTAGAAGCTCGATATAATCAATACTACGTTTTATTCAATTCTAATTTAGATAGTAGTCATCCGGTTGATCATAGAGTATTAAGAATGAGATTAAAACAATGGGAATGTTCCCATCTGACTTTTGGAAATGATATTTCTAATTTATTCTCCAATGCTAAAAGTTTAGGTCATAAATCCATTTTAGATAAGAATTTTTCTGTCTCCCAATGGAAACAAGTATATCAACATGATTTTATTATCTTGACAAAGAATGCTAAAAGAAGCAGGAAATTGAATTCTTCTAATTCTAATTCTAATGTAAATACATCTAATGACCAATCGAATTCAATTGATAAATCTCAAAATAATCCAATTCCTCCCTATAATAATGATAGTTGTAACGGATTATTTGTTCCAAATGACTAACCTCATCATATAATATTTATACATATATCCGGTTATACCGAATTTCCGATCATACTAAATCTCGTAAAAAAAAAAGTCTTAGTTCGCATGTCTAATAAAAATATCTAATACTACTCACTAATCTTATCTCCAACAAACTGGCAATCAGAGAAATGGTAGAATCAGGGTACTTAACTACCTATGAGGCAGCATTGGCTTTGGTTGCTACTGCCATGAAGAAATCGAGATTACGAATCGACGCATTAATAATAAATGCATTCATGGGAGGGATGCTATTTACCACTGGAGGAATGTTTCATATTATGCTACAAGCTTTGTTAAGACAGACATTTATGCTGAATCCTGGGATTATTCATTTGCTTACAGGAATATCGTATTCATTAGGACTTTTATTTGTCATTGTAATGGGGACAGAACTATTTAATTCCAACGTGTTATTCTTTACTGTTGGTCTTGTAAGAGGAGGGGTATCAATTTTTGATGTATTAATAAGTTGGATTATTAGTTGGGGGTTTAATTTAGTGGCAAATATATTTGTATGTTACATTATTTGCTATTATAGTGGAATTTTTGCATCTCCTGCTTATGCTAGAGCTTCACGGGAGGTGGTAATGGATAAATTAAGTTATTCATTTGTTCAGACTTTAATTAAAGGAATGGCTGGTAATTTTTTTGTTGCATTAGCTACTTATTTACAGATAATGGCCAGACCTTTACATGTCAAATTCTTTTTAATATGTTTTCCTGTTGTTACTTTTGTCAGTCTAGGTTTTACTCATGCTGTTGCTGATATGTTTCTTTTAATAATGGGACTAATAAATAATGCCCCTACCAAGGTGGGTACTATAATATGGAAAGTTCTTATTCCAGCAACTCTTGGAAATATTATTGGTGGTGCGTTTTTTGGTGTAGTAATACCTTGGTATTCTCATATCTTAATGGTTGAATACGATCAACAATTACTACAATTACCTCAATACGATTTAAGAGATGAACAACCAGAGATTAATATGGATTCTAGAGTTGTAAGACAAAGAGATAAAGATTCTAGTGATGACGAAAGTTCCTTTTCAATAGATGAGCCAGGGGTAAAAGAGAGAGAAAGACTTAAAAAGAACCAGAAGGAAAAACACAATAAAGTAAAAGAGGCAGAAATTGAAGAAAAGAATTCAAATTCGGCTGATAGAAGGTCAACTGCATCTTCTGGTTCCAATAGTCTTGATCAGGTTAGTGCTGCTTTACCTCAGACCATTTATTCGAGCTTTAATCACAGTGTTGATAATGCTACCACTAGTGGTTTATCACGCTTAAATACTGGAGGAACTGCCATGTCTAGTAGGTCAAGGTCTAAATCTATTAGGTCTCCAAAAAACGTTTTCCCTGTGTATGGTATGGGTGCACCACTTGAGAGAGAGCAAAGTATAGCATCAGGTGTTCCATATGACTTAGACGTACGTAATAGTATTGCCGCTTCGGAAAATAGTAACTCTAATAATTATAATGACAATGACATTGGTATTTATGATGGCACTGATGATAAACATACTTCCGCAGAATTCTTAGGTTCCAGGATACGAAAAGTTTTCAGTCGTCTGCAAAGATCAACCAACTCTGATTTAGAAAGAGATCCTTCTTCAGAAAGACCTATTCCTCAAAGAGCTGGATCAGGGGGAAGTCTGGTAATAGTACCCCGATTGCTAAGACGTCAATCATCAATGTCTAACAAATCTAAAGATACCCACAGAAGTAATAGATAATTATGTATAACCATACTAGAAACCCAAAGACTTCTTGAACATTGAAAAAGTACAAAAAAAAAAGAAGTTACTAATGACCTCACTTGCATATAATTTAATAAAATACATGTCTTATTACCAATACCTTATTATATCTTATCACTTCTAATCCCAAACCGTACTAACTTAATGTGGAGATATAAAAAAATTGGACGAGACAGGATTCGAACCAGTGACCTTTTGCTTGCAAGGCAAACGCGCTACCAACTACGCCACACGCCCATACTGTTATCAGTTTTTTTACTCATATAGTAGAACAAAATAGGCGTATGGGGTTAAACAGATAATGCAATTTTATTGATTTATTATTATTAACTATGATACTCCAAACATCACTATTTATCTCTGTAACTCCCTTGAAATATAGACATAAATCATTGACTAATATGAGATCAAGAGCCTAATCTCCCCTTGGACCCCTATCTGATTAACTGTTTAGAAGTCGCACCCTTCTGATTCCACTTAATCAATCAGTCATTCAAGAGAGTCATTAATTATAAAATGAATAGATTGTTTGGATCAAAAAATACTGCACCGAAACCCACGTTGAATGATGCGGTTAATAATATTGAAGAAAGGGTGGGGACATTCGATGTCAAGTTATCTAAAATTAATTCAGAATTGACTACTTACCAGCAAAAGATATCTAGAATGAGAGATGGTCCTGGTAAATCAGCATTGAAGCAAAGAGCATTGAAATTATTAAGACAAAAGAAACAAATCGAATCACAAAAAGATCAATTAGAAAGTCAGTCCTGGAATATGACTCAAGCTTCGATGACTACGGATAATCTACAGAATACTATGATTACTGTCGATGCCATGAAACAAGCTAATAAGCAATTGAAAAAGACTTATGGTAAGATTGATATAGATAAGATAGAATCATTGCAAGACGAAATGTTGGATCTTATTGATAAGTCTAACGAGTTACAAGAATCACTACTGATGTCAAATGATATGCCTGATGAGCTTAGTGAATCAGAATTAGATGCAGAATTAGAAGCTTTAGGTGACGAGATGGATTACGAGAATGAATTAGGAGAATCTGAATTTAATATGCCAAGTTATTTGAATGAAGAACAGCCACAGGGTAATGATAAATTGCCTACGTTTATTGATGAGAGTGAAGAAAGCCCAGCAAAAGTTGCTAATTAAATTAAAGTTTCCAGAACAAAATTCCCTATGAATGTGTATTTACTTAAACACCTATTTTATTCGTTTGATGGCCATGAAATAATTTCCGACTTTTTCGACTGGAGTGAATTTCCATCCATAATTAGGAATATATATACAACCTCTTGAGTCTACTACTTCAAACTTGGTGGAAGTTTGATTCAACCATAGTTCAATTTCAGAATGATTTATGTACTTTTTTAAATTATGTGTTCCAACAGGAACAATTCTCAATAAATGTTCCCCCATAAGTATTGTTGTAAACCAACTTACAAAATCTCGATTAATGGTGGATAAAAATAACCACCCATTAGGATTGACTCTATCTAATGCTTCATGTAACATCTTGGAAGGATAGTTGACATGTTCTAATAATTCAAATAATGTTACAATATCATATTTTTCCTTCTTGGGTAAATCCTCGACCGCCTGTAATTTATACGTCAATTTATCTGTTAACATTGGATCTTTTGCTTTATGTAAATTTGCTGCTTGAATCACATCTTGAGATAAATCAATACCTTTTACCTTATTGACAAAATTCATTCTAGCAATTGATTCACTAAATATCCCCCCTCCACAACCAATATCAAGAACATTGAATTTATTGTTCAATAATACTTCATCTTGTTTCATCTCTTGTTCTTCAAGAATTTTCTCTTTTATCATATCAGGTAAAAGATCAATATTATATGGAGGTATATAAATCTCTTCATCGGGTGAACAATCTTTATCATTTAACATCACATGTGATCTAATCATTTCTCTGATAAAATCCATCCTTAATAAGTTCATCTTATGCAAGATTCTTTGTGATCCGTTTACATCCCACCAACTTGTTGCCAATCTATTGAAATGCTCAAACTCTTCATCAGAGGATCCTGTCAGTTTACGATTAGTCGTTCCTATCTGTCTTTGTAACTGTATTCTCCCCTGACACAAAAAACCAAAGATGTTACGTTTTAGTCCTTTTGTACTCAGTATACTATATCTTGCTTTCATAGATGACAACTTTCAATCTCCGATGTCTTATGCTGAACTCTGTTTCGCGTTTTCTCAACTCTGAGTAAATCTGAAAAACCTCATTAAACTACATCTATTTCATCATAATCTATCATTGAAACTATGTCTGATGATGAGATTTTAACGACTACAAGGACTAGGCGTGCCAATGCAGGTTCACGTTTAAAGCATTTGATAGATATGGAAGGAGAATCTACAGAACAAAAGACGACGGTGTCACAGTTTATAAATGAAGAAGATGATAATGTCGATCTCTTGTTTGCCGAGGGAGATAATGATGATGAATTCGTGGGATCCGAGGAACAATCTAGTGGAGAAGAGGATGAAGATGAAGATGGTGATAATGAAAATGAAGAGACGAAACAAGATGTTGAGCAAGGGGACGAAGAAGAAGAAGATGATGATGATGATGATGATGAAGATGATGAAGATGATGGAGAACCTGTAAATCCTGATGACGTTTTATCAGATTCAGATATTTCCCTTTCAGACACTGATGAAAGTGAAGGAGAAAAGGAACTAGAGAGTCAAGAAAAACAAAAGAAAAGGAAGTTAAAACAAAAAAATAGAATGGTTCCTGCAATCAAAAAGTTTAAGTCTAATGATAATAAACCAAAGAAATCTAAACCAAAAACCAACTTGGTAACTTCAAACTCATTACTTCTCGATGCTAGAAGGTCTTCTTCAAGAGCATCAGCCATAGAGAATAAAGAGGCATTGGTAGAAAAATTAAAAGATGATGAAAAACGGAAATCTACTGCAGCCCCCATAGTTCGTCCGAAATTCGTTGAAAAGACTCAAGAAGAGAAGTTGGCTGAGGCTGTAGAAACCGAAAAGGCTAACATACTTTCTCTAGAAATGTTCAAAGAGCAAGAGGTTGTAAAAAAGGAAAGACAAAAACAACTACTAATGCTGAAGCGGAAGAAACTTACTGAAGTGATAAGAGTCATTAGTAAAGAAGAATACATTAGTCCCCTGCAAGAAATCTATGATGCTCGAAATTTATTTTACAAATTGACCAGTAAATCCAGAAAGAGGAATATACGTAAGGTGAGGGAATTAATGAATATGGATTTAACCAAATTACCTGGAGATATAGATCGAGAATTACCCTACTATAAGGCAGAACTTGAAAAACAGAAAATAAATGGAAATTATCCTGATGGAATCAATGAAGCCGATCAAAATGGAGCCGATCAAAATGGAGACAATCAAAATGGAGACAATCAAAATGGAGCCGATCAAAGTGAAGGCGATCAAAGTGGAGCCGATGCCGAATCTGTTACCAAGAGTGATCGTGATTCTAATCTGGCAGATAAAGGACCTGATGACAGTAATGGAGATATATCCAATGGTCTTAGTTCCAATGATCATAGTATAACTACTAATCAAGGCAAAGAAAAATCACCAGATGCAGTACCTATATCCAATAAAGAATCTAATGACGATAATAATGAAAACACTGAAGATAAAGAAATAATTGAAAAAATAGAAAATGATGCAAAGAAAGAAAAGAAAAAAGTCACATTTGCCGAAGATTCTAAACCATCTAATCACCCTGAGGGTGAAATGATGGATAAAGGTATCAATGGAAATGATGACGATAATGAAGATGAAGATGAAGATGAAGATGTATCCAGAGATCAATCAATTGATGAACCAGAAAGTGTGAATGGAGAAAACCCAATTTCTGATGAAGTCTTCGAAGGTCCAGTGCAAAGAGTTGCTAGAAATATGGTATATTTGGTTGAATTCGGTGATAGTAGAATTAATCTCTATGATACAAAAGTGAAGCAAGTATTATTTGGAGAAGAAGCTACCTTACCTGCATCTCGAAGATTTAAAGATTTAAAAACAATATTTAAAATTGGAGGAGCGTATAATCCATATACTAAAGTAAAGGAACAAGAAGATGAATTATTCAAACCAGCAGATGATCTCAAACATGATGATCCCATGTTTGAGGAACTCAATAGATTACCTAAATTAGGTATTAGACAAGAAATCATAGAGGAAGAAGATGATGATACAGGAGAAAATGATGCTGTTATAACCTTGAATACGGAAGCACCAACTGGTCTTTACTTACCAAATGGTAACAAAAAATACTGTCTTATCACTGGATCTGAGGTCAAATATTTCGATCCTTCGACAGGAATACCGTACAGTGATGTAGAGACGTTTAAATTTTTGAAGTCCATGGAACAAGGAACTATACCTTGGTATACTTTTGATGAATTATACAACGATACCGGAGCTACCGAGGTTTATTTAGGGTCTAGAGATGGTAGTGTGAGACATGCAAGGGGAGTTCCTGAAGGGTTTGATGGTTAAGCCAATGTACCAGTAAAGTACCATTATATGTATGTGAATGATCTTTGTTTTTAATTCTTTTTCCTTTCTTGTACATATTATTCTATACAAAATTAATGTAACATAGAATCATAAAAGAGTAAAAAATAAATGACGAATTAAATATTCTAAGTATTATGTTGAATGTCTTTTTCATGGGCCATGATCAAATTAGATTGAAATTTCATTAATTCGGATTTCAATACGGGTATAATTAATGATTTTATTTCACTGTGGTATTCTGACTCTATATTAAACAAATATTCATCTTCTTCTTGATCATGAATAAATTCTGGTACTAAAATCGAGCCAGTGACAGGAGAACCATCTTTTTCACCAGATACTGAAAACTTTAAACTCATATCATATATACATAAAACCTTACCCTTTCTTTGAGTCACATCGCAATCACCTTCGACTGAATCAACACTTGTGATGGCAACCGTTAATCCTTCACTTTCACCAGAAGTTCCAATAATATTTTTTTGAAAATAATCTTTACTCCAAGGAAGGCAATTCTTTTCAACCCAGTGCCTAAATAAATGTTAGTCTTTGATGACAACTATCAAATGTGAGATTCTTCTAATACATACCAGTTGTTTGGATTATGAGTAACCATAATATCAAGTTGAATTTAAAAAGCTAACGAGTGTGTAAGAATAAGCCTAAAACCAGCTTGAAAGTTTGAGGTTTTTCACTTTTCTGGTCGTTTTATTTCTCTCTCTCTTTTCTTTGATAAAATGTAATCTTCTAGTGAATTCTATCGCGGGCTACATAACCCGGGAATGATATATTTACAATATAAGAACGTATATTAACAATGCAAAAATGACTATTAAAAGTGTTTATGATATGGACAAATATCTAAATTTGTAAATGCAAGCTGAAGGTTCTATGTTGTGGACTAAGTTTCACAAAAAGGATACAATGAGTAGCAATGCTGATAGAAAGAGATGGCTTATAACCGAGGCAGCACCACCAGCAAAAGATGACTTTGTAGTGCTTTGTAAGTCGGTGAATGATTGAAAGGAGTTGTTTTGTAAGGTTGTTGTTGGCTCAGCACTTAATATAGTTGTTAAACTTTTGAAGTTTCCGGCATCATCTGACACTTTATCAGTTCCCACGATTTTCAATGTAGTATTATAACCTCTAGTACAGTTACTATTATACTCAATATTGTAAATAGTGGTTACTTTTTCAAGCTTAGGACATACTGTCCAGTTATTCCCTTCTTCATAATAAAGCTGATCATCAACTATTGAAAATCCCGACGACTTTGAAGAAGACGCTGGTCTTAATCCAAGCTGTCCATCCTCATTAAACCCCACTGCATTATTTTTATCGGTTTCTAACTTCCCTCCGGGAGATAAAATGACCTGAACATAACAGTTGACCTTTCCAATACCTGAACTATTTCCTGCTTTAAAGCTTTTGGGATCATCATATTCCAATATGATGGGCCATGAATCGTATTCTCCTTGGTCATCTTTTAAATTAACTTCGATATTATAAGTAATAATATTTTCACTGATGACCATAACAATAAAGAAGAAAATCAAAATCAAGTTCCATTTCATGCAATACATTTTTCATTTATGAAATATAAAGGTTTTAAAATATGAAAGCTCTATATAGTTCAAGCTACAAATTTTTCGTGACATCTTCTCACGCAATTACTCTTGTCTTGTTTTATACATAATCTATTTTAAGCACCAAACATGGCAAAATCCACTTATATATAATTATAAATCGAATGAACAGCTTTAATGTAAACAAATATATAATATGTAATTTCCGTTACTTAATGAGCCACTTGCTTTTTTTTTTCCTTTTTTTTTTTTTTTTTTTTCTTGATTAAAGGAAACTTCCTTACTTGTCTCGTAAATCCTGCCATTTAAGACATTACGCCGCGAGGTGTGCATAGATGTTATCAAGGTATCTTTTGGAAAGTGAAGACGATTTAAAGATGTTTGGATTTTTATCTTTGAGCAAAGTTTTTCTGATATACTAGTATCATGACAGGTACAATATTGCTTTGGTGAAATATGGACACGTATTTTAAATTGAATAAAGTAGAGAATAAACCATTAATTATTGATTATTAAAAGGACTATAATCTTGTACTTAACAAAGTTAATGCTTTTCTCTGCTTTCTTTTGATTTAACAAAATACATTTTTTACAGTTTCTCTATAAATGTTTATTGATTGATCGATAATATTAAACTTGCACATCTAAAAATCAAATAATAACCGAGTATATCAATATGAAGTTTATAAAAACAACTGAAAGCTACAGGTTACTTCAATATCCCTATATCCAAACCATAAATAGTATGACTTTTTCTACATAAGATAAAACTTAATATAAAGTACTTTATAACTCATTATTAAATAGTTTCTACTACAAATTTGACGAAAATCACTTTATTGGCTTTACTCATAATGCAATAATTAGTCAAACAAAAAAAAAAAAAAAAAAAAAAAAAAAAAAAAAAAAAAAAAAACCTACTGATCCTTAAAAACAATACTATTAATACTAATATGATCAATACTTAAACTCTTTGGACTTTTATTGACTCTATTGAATTTGCATTGGTATAGTTCTAGCCTTCTAGCCAGTAGAAATTTTGCAGCTAAGTCTCACCACGTGTAAAATCACGAAGTCACTCACACGACCGATATCAACATTTTTTAAGAATAAACTCAACCGTTTAGTTACTATTTTTAACCGATGAATATAGGAATACCTTTATCAAATCTAAGTAAAACAGAGTTATACGATGACGAGGCTTCAGCATCAGATCTAATAAGGGGATTTGATTCCAATCTTTATCCTATTCCTAAAGCTGTTAAACGTAATCTTATCCTTAATTTAATATGGGAATCATGTTTATCTATTACAATATATTACAATTATAATAATTTGGCAGAATGGCATCGATTATTAGCACCAGCATTTTTAGGGGCAGCAACTGCTATGTTGGCCCAATCATTTAATCAATTCTATAGGAAAAAATTGAATTATAGTAAGATCTTAAAATTCCTGATCTGGGGTATTATAAATGGGTGTTTCACCAATTTATGGATTGATTTATTAGTATTCCGATTTGAAAATTTGGCTTACAGAGTTTTAGTTGATCAGATGGTAGGGGCTCCTTTTTTCCAATTAATTTTTAATATACTAAGTAATTTGTGGGACTATGGTGAAATTTCTACAAATTTTAAAGCTATCTACCTAAGATCGTTGAAATACTCCTATTGTTTTTGGCCATTTTTTTCAATTGCTTCCTTTATTTTTATTCCTCAGCAGTTTTTATTTCATTGTAATTGTTTGGCTAATCTATTTTGGAGTTTAATTTTATCCAAACTTGGCTGATTCTGTAATCGCTTATTCACAATGAAAATGACATTTTATGTATCACTCAGATATAACTTCAATTACATATATATGTATATGTATATGTATATATATTCACTTAATGTTTACAAATGTTTTGTATACGTAATTATGATTTATATTTGAAAGATTTTAACGGATCATTTTTTTTACCCGTTTTCTTCTTCTTTGATTTGTTTACTTTGTTTTTATGGAAAGGAACAAACCCAATATTTTTAGGATCAGCTCGGGCACTTTCAGGCAATAAATAATCAGGAATTCTTTTCAATTGTGATTGGACTCTTGAAGGATGCAATTCTTTATCGTGTCTTAATGTGTGCAAGTCTTGTGGATTCTCTTCGAAAAACCGCTTCAATTTATCAGACTTAATTAATTCTTCTTTCAACTCTTTGACTCTTGCTTCACGAATGGCAGTTTGTGTAACGGCTCTAAAAGCATCTTCAGATCTATATCTGAACCCCTCTACTTGTCCTATATTGAATTGGTAAGGTTTGATTTCAAACCCATTTTTGGTTTGCTGTTTAACTATTCTGCTCAAAATCTTTTCGTCTTTCTTACTAGATGCAAGACTTGCTACTTTATGTTTACCAAATTCCTTCAATGGGATGACGAAAGATAATGCAATACCTGATTTACCAGCCCTAGCTGTTCTACCTACTCTATGAACATAGGCTTTAGAAGTAGTGGGTAAGTCAAAATTTAATACACATGAAACATTTCTGAAATCCACACCTCTTGAAATACCATAATCTTTATCCTGCTTGATCTTAGTTTTTGAATTCTTTTTATTATCTTTAGATTTTTCTGTCAGTTCAGATTCTTCATTCTCATTTCCATTCTCATTTACCTCATCTTCGTCATCATTTTGAGTAGCTGAATCATTTGCTTCATCAGTAGCAATTAATAAGCTGTAAACATTTTTGTTGAATTCTTCAACTATATGTAATCTTGAATTGATGGGTAATTCACTATTCAAAATACAACACCTTATACCAAACTGTTCTAAGAACAACTTTAATCTATAACCTCTATCAATATTATTCACAAAGACAATAGTTTTTCCTTTGATCAAATTTAATTTAAAAATAACATATGATAATAAAAATTTATCAAATTCTGTAGTTTTGCAATAATATTGAACTAAATTATTTTGATTAATTTGTTCATCATTCAATTTTAATATGGCCGGTCTCGAGCAAAATTTAGACTTTAACTCGTTAGATTCATCATTTATAGTAGCGGACATCAAAAATACTTGCAAGTTGGTTTTAATGGGTAAATATTCTTCTAATTTTAATAAATCATCTTTATAACCATAGGATAAAATCAAATCGACTTCATCAATAGTTAAATTTTTAACCGTTTTCAAGTTGATTAAATCATCATTGGAATGTTTTTCCAATACTTGAATTAATTTAGATGGTGTTGAAATGATTATTTCAGGTTTGTTAATTAATAATGAATTAATTACTTGATCACTTAAATTAGATGAAAGATTTAATGTAGTGATCTTATTTTTACAATACATTAATAATTGATTTAAAAATTGGTTTACTTGGTTGGATAATTCTCTAGTAGGAACTAAAATAACACTTTGGTGTTCCTTATCATTAGAATCTTCTATAGTACTTAAAATATTTTGAACTATAGGTATACAATAGGCGGCTGTTTTACCTGATCCAGTAGATGCTTTAGCTATGATATCTCTCTTCTCATCCATAGCTAATGGAATAGCATTAGACTGAATAATAGTTGGATTTTTAAACCCTAAGCTTTCAATGGCTTGGCTTAGTCTGCTATCCAATTTAAATGACTTCCAACTAGTGGACTCATCAAGTTGACTACTTGACGCTGAAGTTCCTGGTGTACTCATTGGTGTTAAAAAATACTACAGTTTCTCATCTCATCGTTTGGGGGAGGTTTTTTTTTTACAGAATAGGGATTATGTGCAGTACACCAAAGAATCCTGATTTAGTTGCAAATTCTTTCAGAAAAAGGGTAAAGGAAGGTAATTTTGACAGATATGTAAAGTAAAACAGTACACAAAACATATTCCCCAAATTCGGATAATTATGATTTCATAAGTTGATATAAATTAATAGGGATCTTTATTTAAGTAGTGGAGAGGTTAGGTATCATAGTAATTAAAATCATCATTATTATTACTATGTCTCCCAAAGTCGGAATAAACATATAAATTATTTAATGGAGAGAAATATTTTAAGTATGAAGAAATGGGTTGGTTCTGGTGGAAGTATTTTGTACTTTATAGTTTGGGGTTTACTGTAAATCCTATATTGATGGAACATGTATACATTTCAAAACAGGGATTTGTGATAATTTGAGAGCGACTAATATACTTGGTCTTTGAAAAGAAGATTATTAGCATTCCATCAATATTAAATGAATAACCAGTATCCCAGTGAATACAAACAAAATTATAGTATAGTTTTAAAAACATATACTCAGTACCATTTAAGCTCCAATGCTGTTTTATTCCATATATTGTCCGTGATAGTTTAGTGGCTAGAATTACCGCTTGTCGCGTGGTAGACCGGGGTTCAATTCCCCGTCGCGGAGATTTTTTTTTTTACTTCCTACTTCTGCTTGGTCTTCGCAGTCAAGTCATCAGACCTATATTCATCTCGAACACTTTTGTTAACCATTAAATGAAGAAAATATGAGCAAGCGTAAAGAAATAAAAGAAAAAGAGTTATTACAAGCGAAATTCCAAACAACTTTAAGTCAAAATAATGATAAAGTTCTTAAATGGTTGCAGCCTCAGAAAACCAGCGAAGCTAATCATTTTAACACAGACTTTTTAAATCTTCCTATTGTAGGGCAGGGACAAGGTCTCAATTCAATCACCGACAGTGATACAATTAATGATTTTATGAATGATGAGAAGAAAGTTGCTCAAACACGAGTTCAAAATCAATCAAAACCCATGTCCATGTTAATGAATAAAATGAGAAATAAGAATAGAGATAAGGTGAAGAGAAACATTATTAACAATCAAAGAAAGATAAAAGTTGAAAAAAATGGAACACTTGCTAACAGTGGTCGTAAAGAAAAGCAAAGGAATGTTAAAAATAACAATAGTCGTGTTAGAGATGAAAGTAGCGATAGTGAAAGTGAAGATGATGGTTTGAAGAATAGAAGTACTAAAAAAGCAAATTTATTGTTTAAATAAATCGAGTAAAATGAAATGAAATGAAATAGAAAATGAATTCGAATATAATGAATTCTGCAAAACATGCATCAATAGACAAAACAACACCTTTAAATTAGGTTATGGGATAATCCTTCCCACATAGTATTGAATAAATTTGACAAATATCCATGGTATTTCAGTGTTAGATTGAAAAAGTTCAAAGAATATAAGTAGAAAATATTCATGCAAATGAAATTACCCACCAATGCATACAGTAAATAAACCAGTATTACTAAAATTGATGATTGGGAGGTTTCAGGAAGATTATTTTTGAAAACATCTTCAAATTTATAAATCAATGAAGAAGTATTTGGGAAACAGATATATCTATCATTAACTTTATTACAATTAGCCATTAAAGGAGATACTAAAAAATTCAAAAATACTCCTCTGAAATACTGATAATTGCTTAAAGAATCAATATTATTTGTATTTCCTATTGTATACCACCAACCATAAGTCTCCAAATTGGATAACCTATAGAATAGATATTCATGATCCCTTAGAATATAAGTATAGACATCTCGGAAAAAATTTGTAGAAAATGTCAATTCGTTCCCGAATATTAATAATGTTCTAAATATCCTCTTTAAATAGTATGATGAACCAATAATGAACATAGTTAATCTGAATACTTTAACAATCATTAAAACCACGGCTGTTAATCCCCTCATAACAATGATTCCTAAGTTTGGTCGAATATCATTCCAAATTGCCCGATATTTTACCACTGGTAATGGGAAAAATCTGAATAACCATATTAACTTAACATATTTAGGATCTCGTTCATACCTTCTCCTTAGAAACTGATTTAAGGCTTCAATTCTTCTATCATGTTCTTCTGCAGGGAGATTTCTAAACATCTCTGAGTAATGACCTCTATGGAATATTTCCATCAAGTCTGTATCTAAGTCTCTAAAGATATCTACATAATCACCTTCAAGAAGATGATTGTTTGGGTCGTAATTCATAGTAACTATGGTTTTAGATGATCACAGTATTTAACTCGATAAATCCTCGCGACTCGCATGAAAGACGTCATTATACCTTTTATCTTTTATAAATTATAAATGTTAAGACGTGGTTTTACGAATATTTTGGATAATTCCAGAATACAGAAAACAAGATTTTTGCCTATTGGAAGTAAAAGAAGTTATGCCTTGTTTAAAGATTTACCCAAGTCAAAAACAGTTCCTCCTAGGGTGAATAGTAATGTAGATTCAGACACATTTGAATCTCAAACTAAAACCCAGATTAATCCGGAGAAAACCCCACAAGAATCCTTTTTGCTTCAAGATTCACCAATAGGAGTTGTACAAAACTCACCCAGACCAGACTCTAATATTAATTGGAGTGATTCATTCCATGGTTTAGGTTCAGCTCCTTTCCCCAGAGAAATAAACGAAATTTTATTGGCTCCACTTAATAACGAAGATATCGAAATTAAACCTGATGGACTTCTTTATTTGCCGGAAATAAGGTATAGGAGGATTTTAAATAGAGCTTTTGGTCCGGGAGGATGGGGATTGGCACCCAGAACTGAATCTTTAATAACACCAAAACAAATTAGTAGAGAATACGCTTTAATTTGTCATGGTAGATTAGTTAGTGTTGCTAGAGGAGAACAAGACTATTATGGAGGTGAAGAGAAAATAACTACAGCCTTAGAAGGGTGTAAAAGTAATGCTTTAATGAGATGCTGTAAGGATTTAGGGATTGCTAGTGAATTATGGGATCCTAGTTTTATTAAACAATGGAAGGCTAAGCATTGCGACGAGTTATTTGGTGAACATGTTACAACGAAGAAGAAAAAGAAATTATGGAAATTAAAGAGAAACAAGACTTTAGACTACCCTTATAAGATGGTTTAAAATAGAATTGGTGAAAAACAAAAAGAAAAAAAGGTCAACACCAAAGCAAATTTTCGTATATATATATAGACTACACTTGTGATAAATTGTTAATATATTTTAAAATACATAAGGGGTTAGCTCAAACTATAACCATTATTTTGAGGAGTAAATAGAATATAGAATAACTAAAATCATGCAAGTTGATATTATAATTGATATTGATGAAATTATTTATCAGTTTAAGGTTTAAAAATTCCACGTCCAGCTCCCATTTCGTCAACAGTTTGAGATAATGGTCTTCTTCTTAAAACATCCCAAAATCCTTGTTTAGGAATATCTTTATCATGGGCTTCATAATGTTTAACCTCTTGACCTGGAGAATTAATACTTTCAGCCCAAGACCATTGACTAACTAAAGCGGTAATAGCGGCCCCTGAAACCCCAGTCATTATTTTATGTTTAGCAGGCATAGTTTTAAATCCAGCACTTAAAACAGCTAAATTACCAGCACCAACAGCCCAGAAAGTATTCCACCCATCATTCTTTTCTCTTAAATTAGTTACTATACCTCTAGTGGCAGTAGCAATAGTAGCAAACCCAACAACAGTTAAAGGTAATTCAAGTTTAAATGTGGTTCTTTTCCAAAAATATAACCATGCATAAGCTCCTACTGTAGTATAAAATGATAATTTGAATACTCTAGAGGTTTCTTTCTTGGTGTCAACTGGTTCCCATTTTGGATAGGAATTAGCATTAAATAAATTACCAAAAGGTCTTGGAAATTGTAATGAGGAACTTGGAACAACTTTAGGTTCACTTGCTTCTACTTCTGACATTGCTTAATTTTTTGATTTTAGTGTTTATTCTATTCTCGTCTCTAACCCAATCAAATTAAGTTGATTTTCTCTGACTTCGTACAAAATTTTATTAAAAAAAAAATGAGAAATTTTGAAATCAGAGGCTTATAGCATGTGACATGTCACCTGACTGAAGTAAAATTTTTTTTTTATTTTCCCTTCTATTTTTCGTCATAATTTTCAAATTCCGAAGAGAAAAAAAAACCACTCGAAACCATCTTTTTTTTTGATCTTATCAATTAAATAAATTTACAGATTTCTGTATAAACGGTTAACGTTTCAATTCCAAAGAATCCCATTCTTCAACATCACAAATATTTTACACTAGAAATTACAAACAAATATGGGAAAATTCACCACATTTACAGCAATTGCAGCCACTGCTTTTGTAGGATATGCTATTTATTTCGATTACAATAGAAGAACATCAAGTGATTTTAGAAAACAACTTAAGAAAAAATCCGTCAAACAAGAAAAGATCACTGTCAAGGAAGAAGAAGAAGAAAAGAAATCCAGAGTGGAGAATATCAAGAAGATTTTAAAGGATGATTTAGAAAAGAATCCAATTCCTACTGATTTAAGTAAAAAGGAAGATTACTTTATGACTCAAGTAGCTATAGGTGAAAAATTAGCTGTTCAAAGTGATAAGAAGAATGATGCTGCTTTATGCTTCTATAAAGCTTTAGTGGTATATCCTAATCCTACTGATATTTTAGGAATTTATCAAAGATCAGTTCCTGAAGAAATTTATGAAATTATTATGATGATGATTGCTATTCAACCACCTGCAGCTATTACCAATATTTTAGGTAATGCTGGTGCTAAGAGTGAAGGTAAGAAAGAAAAGCCTTCTGCTGCTGATTTGGATTAATTGTACAAACACTAAGACATTGTTGTGTATAAGCAATGAGACTCAGTTGATTATCCCCATTTATAGAGTATCAAGTTTAAACACCTCCTTCCCCCTTTTTTTTTATCATCTGTATATATACACTATTTATGAATCATTTTCATACATTTAGCTGATTTTGTTTTGTAGTGAAAATAAATATGTTCATTTATTTTATGAATCATTAAATATGGTCTGTGCTATAAATCGTACCTGAAAGTTTATCGGCTGTGAGAAGTTTATTGTATTATTCAGATTTCAAGAATAAAAAGCAAAGAAAAATAGGAAGAAAATATAAAAAGGAAGAAAATTATAAATAGAAAGTATTGAACAAAATAGACAAAATAGAATAAATAGAGTAAGAATTTTTTGTTTGAAAAAAAAAAAAAAAAAAAAGTTAATAAAAAAAAAAATAGATTATTTAAAACTGTTGGAAAACTAACTATCTACAAATATAATGCTATGGATAGTTCATATTTTTGCATTCCTTTTTTATGCTGTTGGAATTGTTAATGGTGACGATGAATCTCATTTAAATAATACCAACAGTAACAATGGCTCAATTATACAACAGGACGCCCACTCAAGAAACTTTCAATACCAAGGAGTCACAATTGGAGGATGGCTTGTACTTGAACCTTATATTACTCCATCTTTGTTTCTAGAATTTAATTCTACCAATGGTACTACTGAGGCTGATATTCCTAACGACGAATACCATTTCTGCGAAAAATTGGGATATGAAGAAGCTGAAAGGAGATTAAGGCACCATTGGGATACATTTTACAATGCATCTGACTTTGAAGTGATAAAGCTGTATGGATTGAATATGGTTCGGATTCCTGTTGGATATTGGTCATTTCACAAGCTAGACAATGATCCCTATGTTTATGGAGCTCAAGAATATTTGGATAAAGCTATTGGGTGGGCTTATGATAATGATTTAAAAGTTTGGGTTGATTTACATGGAGTACCAGGATCTCAAAATGGGTTTGATAATTCGGGTCTTCGTAATCTTGGCTATCCAGGATGGTTTAATGAAACCGAGTATATGGATACTACTTATCGAGTCTTGAATACTATTTATGATAAGTATGGTGGTTATAATATGTCCCAACAATATCCTAATACTGTGATTGGTATTGAAGTAGTAAATGAGCCGCTAACTCCTCAGCTAGATATAGAGGATATTGAGGAATTTTATAATAATACTTACCAAGATAGTAGAAGAATACAAAGGGTGAATAATACCATTGTATTTTCGGATGCTTTCCAATCAATTGGATATTGGAGTAATTTCCGAAATTATACCGAAAATACAGAAAATTTGACGTCTTCCAACTATAACCTAATGATAGATCATCATCACTACGAAGTGTTCACTTCGGGAGCTTTGGAAATGTCAATTGATGATCATTTGAACAGTATAAAGTCCTATAGTTCTGCAGTAGGAGATGAATTAGATATTCATCCGGCAATTGTTGGTGAATGGCTGGCAGCATTGACAGATTGTACTCCATGGTTAAATGGGGTGGGTATAGGAACACGGTATGAAGGAACCGATCCTTATGACAACGATAAGATTGGTGATTGTCATAATATCAATGATTTTGATACATGGTCAGATGATAAAAGAAAAGGGTATAGAAAATTTGTGGAAATGCAATTGGATCAATACTCAACGAAAATGAATGGATGGATCTTTTGGTGTTTTAAAACTGAAGCCACTATTGAATGGGACTTTAAACGTTTAGTTGAATTGGAGTTGATGCCTTCACCTCTTGATGATAGAAAGTATATCATCAATGGTACCGATATAGAAAAAAATGACAGTGATGACGACAATGATGATGATAGTGATAAGGAAGACCTTGGATCTATCAATTATCCATCTAATCTGTTGTTACTTACATTATTATTATGGTTTGTTCTTTTATAGATTGTATAGACTACAATAAAAAAGTTATCACTTTTGATTGCAAAAAAACAAAAAGAAAAAAAGAGACTACAACCCGATTTGGTAATGTGATGGTTCCAGCAGCACACCAAAGATTATCGTGTAAGGAACAAAAGACTTCCAGTTGAATTATATATTGTGGACCAAATTACGTTTATATTTGATTATATTTGACTGAATTATAACTAGTATTTCGATTATACATTATTATAATACAATAAATCATTTTTTAACTTTATCTACTTTGTAATACAAAGCCAATATTAACACCTTTAATAATGGGTTGCACACTATGTAGTGCTCGCTACACTGCAATTATGACTATTACCATGGAAATCGCAGTTAACTTCCAACAATTTCAATTCCCAAAGTACTATCTTAATTAATAAATTGACAATGGTTAAATCAGTGAATGTTGCTATTATTGGATCTGGTGTTGTAGGATCCGCCTTTATTAAACAACTTCAAAATTTGAAAACTTCCGTTAATTTAAATGTAGTATATTTAGCTAGATCATCAAAAGAAGCTATTTTCAATGATTATAATCCAATTGATTTATCCTCATATAAAACTGTTGCAGCCAAACCAGTATTACCTTTGAATGAATTGGTTTCCTATTTAAAGAAGGGGAACAAACCTACGATTTTAGTAGATAATACTTCCAATACAGGAATTGCTGATTATTATGCTACTTTTATTAAAGAAGGTATTTCGGTCGCTACTCCAAATAAAAAGGCATTCTCATCAGAAATTTCAACTTGGGATGACATTTTTGGTAATTCAGAAACTCCAGGTGGTGGGTTAGTATTCCATGAAGCCACTGTAGGTGCTGGGTTACCAATAATAGGCCCATTGAATGATTTAATCACCACTGGTGATCAAGTTGACACTATTGAAGGAATCTTTTCTGGTACCTTATCATACATTTTTAATGAATTTTCAACCACTGACGGTAATAATAAAACCAAGTTTTCAGAAGTAGTTAAAGTCGCTAAAGATTTAGGTTACACTGAACCAGATCCAAGAGATGATTTGAATGGTTTGGATGTGGCTAGAAAAGTTACTATTCTTGCAAGACTTTCTGGATTAAAGGTCGAATCCCCAACTTCTTTCCCTGTTGAATCACTTATTCCAAAACCTTTAGAATCAATTGAAAGTGCTCAAGAATTTATGGATAAATTACCCGATTTTGACAATGATATTCAAAAAGTAAAAGATGATGCTTTCGCTGAAAATAAAGTTCTTAGATTTGTTGGTCTGGTAAACTTAAAAACAAAAACTGCTACTGTAGGTATTGGTAAATATGATTTTGATCATCCATTTGCTTCCTTAAAAGGTAGTGATAATGTTGTCTCTATCAAAAGTGAAAGATATCCAAATCCTTTGGTTATTCAAGGTGCTGGAGCTGGTGCTGATGTCACTGCTCATGGGGTCTTAGCTGATACTATTAAGATCGCTCAAATTATTGGAAATTAGATTATCTTATTTCGTATATTATACAGTTATGTTTACGTACAGACTATAAAATTAAATATCTGCAGGTAAAATGTCTTTCAGATAATCTTCTCTCCATTCTTTCTTAGCTTCTCTAAATACATTTGCCAAAAGATTTCTATTGGTACAAGTATTTCTTAATCCTAACATGACTTTTTGAGAATCTATAGTATAGGAATTTATATTTGGATCAAGTTCATTATTAGAAGAAACTGGAGCATTGATTCTAGTAATATGCATATTATTAGGAGCAAGGAAGAAATCACCATTATCTCGAACCTCAACGATATAAGAACCAGTCTTATGAATGAATTGAGCATACTTGAACGATGGTTTACCCCAACTATAAGATATTTCAATATTTTCTTTCAGAAAGTACACTGCAGATCTATTGTCTAATAAAAATCCTGATTTAGCAAGTAAAAATAAGTGATAGTAAAACCTGTTGCCATTTAAGATTTTGGAAATACAAAATTCTGGATCTTCCCAAGGATTTATGGATAATTTTAAATCTACAAATGAATGAAATGGACTGACATCAGGAAGAGTACATAATTCTTTCCAGGGAGTTTCCACAAATTTTAATCCATGTCTTTCACATACACGAACCCAATTGTTAATAGTCTCATCAATGAATCTAGTTGAGGTATTGAGCCATTGTAATCTGATATGGAAACAATGTTCTGGATTATGTACTTTATCGTAATGTACAATGATAGTCTCTGGTTTATAAGACTTTTTTAATGGATCAGCATTGTATTTCACGGATCTACTCAATACAAACTTTCTCTTAGACTTTGATCTTGAACCTGAAGATTCTGCCATTGATGAGGTTTCAGAATCGTTAAGTTGACCTCCAATACTAGCTATTCTTCTTAAGTCATTTGGTTCTTGAGGAGAAAAACTAGGTGATTTGTTTGATTCCACGTCGGAATTATTTTTAGAAGTAGGAGTTGTTTCCTTTTTATAATTCTTTTTCCTTGAAAACCAACTTGAAGATTTTTCACCTCTATACGTCTTATCAATATAATTCAGTTCCAATTCATAAAAATAATATCCATCTAAAAACCCGTGTCTATTTTCGACATGTTTGAATAATTCTTTATCCATCAATGATTGACCATAGCCTGTAGCTTCTTCCCTAGTATTAATATCCTCAAAATTTTCTACCAACCAAGATACAAATTCATTTCCAATAAAACAATTCTGATGAGTAACAAAATGCCAGGTTCTATCAACAATTGCTACCCCACTGGGGCTTTGTAATTCATTAGCTAAAACAGTCAATTTGATATTTTTATCAAATCTTTCACTAGTTGTCAGTAACAAATTATTTCTTTCCTTCTCACCATGTAAATCATAACTTTCAGACCGTTCACTTAAAAATTCATAAAGGTTTCCCGTATAGAAACTAATTTCTGGTTCGATATTTTCACGTTTTGTCTTAGCATCAGGACTATTAGGATAAACATGCAGACCCTTTTCAATCAAAGAAATTAACTTTCTTAGCCCTTCTACTCTAATTTCTTCATCTGTCAAACTCTCGTTGGAGATATAGAAAGCATTCTTAGGAATATCGGCAGGCATAACAACAAATTTCATCCGGAAAAATGATTTCTTTTCACCTGGTAATGCATCATCATAACCAGCTATTAATTGATCAAATTGATTCCAGTTATATTTATGAGGACCTTGGTTTAAGAAATTTACATTAGCTGTGGTGAATTCATCTGCGTATCGGGTTCTTATTAAAGGACGATGTTCTTCAAAATTAAATCCTTGACTTTTAAACATTGGAGAATACTTTTGGTCTTCAATTCTACGATATAATTGAACAGTAATTGTACTTCCATCACAGACAATCCTATGGATTTCATTGTCTAACATCATATAAATCCTTAATCCAAAGTATGGACCTGTTGGCAAATATTTAATTAATGCTTCAGCATTCCCACCAGGGTTTCTTTCAGCTTCGATTTTTCGTACTCGTTCACTATCACAAATCTGGAATCCCAATAAAAGTCTTAATTGAATCATTTCCCTCATCAAGTCATCACTTGTCATCAACTCAAGATCATTTTCTGGATTTAATAAAACACTATAGATCTGGATGGTATATTGAGTATCTAATTCTTTTTTAGTTGGAAACATTGATTGGTAAATAGGAAGAGAAGCAGGTGATTGAAAGGATCTCCATTTTACTAAATTTCGTTTGATATTTGGTGGGAATACTTGGCTCCATTTACCATATCTTATGAATGATAAAGCATCGACATGCAGCTCTTTAGAAGGATTAGAAATTTCAGTCCAAAAATAATTAGTTGGTCCTTTACTTTCCAACTCTAAAGAGGTAGTAGACTGTTGAGCACTTCTTTTAAGACTAACATCTGATCTTTCTATATTAGCTCTAGTCATTTGTGATATTTCTTTGGGTTTAAATATATCTTCATTTTTAATAACTTTAGGACTCATTTTCTCCATTGAGGGACTATTTTTTCGAAGAGTTCGACGGTTAGAAGGAGTGGCCAAACTTTTAACTGAAGTGTTTGAGGATGTCAGTTGTGGTTTTAACGTAGGAGAAGTTGTATCATCAGTTCCTTTTAATTGGTATAATGATGATAAAGCAGATGAATTAATTTGAGGATTAGTAACAGTCCCAAGCGCCGTAGCATTATTTGTAGAAATGTTGAGTTTTGACGATGATGGTTGATTCTTTAAATTACTTGATTTGTACATTAACATCAAAGAATCACGAGCAGTATTATACTTTTGACTTTTCAATGTATTGGTCTCACTGTCTCTGGAACTTGCAAAACTGTCCTTATTATGAGGATCTTTAAATTCAATAGTCTCTTTGCGCTTAGATGTAGGTCTGAATACATCATCATCATATTTATCCATGAAATCAACAAAGTCCTTATTCTGTAAAACTCTTAATCTCTCGATTTCAATATCATTTACTTCATTTTCCATCAATCCCATCATTTGTAACTCATAAATCTTACACCGAGGAATCCATTGATCCTTATTCAAGGAAGGATCTTTATAAAACGAAATATCACACCAATTAGGAATACAATGGGATAATTTTCCGTTCATTGATAAATCTTTATATCGAAATAAAGGAACAATATGCAAAGGTGGTTGACTTAAACAGATAAGGTCCAAAGCACAATCTGTACTTGACATTTTCTTACTAGTTTCCACAAGAAGGTTATAATCAACATCAAATAGCCCAGTACCTGGGGTGATAACAATAAAATGAGTCAAACAATGCTTTAAATCAGTATCAGTGAACCTATCCTTTGTTAATGATAATCCCATGTTAATAGCTTCTAGGATGTTACCCTTAACAGCAGGAAGAGATACCCCATCCATGGAGTAAGTTCCCGAGTCTTTGACCCTATTTAACATAATGTCTCTCTTGAAATTAACAAATTCCAATCTTAAATTTTCCATAATAGTACTCCAATGGAAAATATTAACTTGATCAACTACAACCCTAAAGTACTCTCGTACCTTGTTAGGTCTTTCACCGTGTCCTATAGCTGTCCAAGGTATATCAGTCAAATCTACACTGGTGAATAGAACAATTGTTATTGTATGATGAGCATCTCTTTCCCTCCAATTTCTAAAGATTTTTGGAAATAAGTTATTGACTAATTTATGAAACATAATTTCACCACTTTCCTCAAAATGCCACATTTCACGAGATGTTTGTATTAAGAATACTAATTTAGCACTCTCTGAACGATAAACAATTTTAGTATTTTTACCGATATAACCAGAAAAATGATTTCTACCATTTTTATAAATATTCTTAATAAATCCAGATCGGTTATTTAAAAATGTAATTCTTTTACCAGCAAAAACACAAGAATTTATCAATTCTGATGTTAATACCCACATGGAATCTCTGGATAAATTAACATTCTTGATGGATATTTCGATAGTATCGGCCTCGATTGATTCCACATCTATAATCTTGTGAACTTGAACTAAACTTCGTGGTAATAAATCCAAAACTTTCTGTAATGGGTTGCTAATCAAAGAAAGTTGGACTTGACTTTTGGCCTTTGATTGTGATTGTGGGGTAGAGGATTGAGCCCCCAAGTTTGGAGTTCCCGGAGTAGAATTAGTGGATAAAGGATTATTTGAAGTAATAGGTGTTAGATTATTATTCTGATTATTAGTAGCGGGAGTACTATTAGGAAGAACATTATCATCCTTTATTAAGAACAATATTTTATTATGTACTTTGGGAGCTTTAGGGGTTTTATTGCTAGGATTATTACCAGTATTAATGTTATTATTGGGTGTGTTAGTGTTGTTATTACTATTAGACATATTGCCTGTAGGGGTACCACCAGCACCAGAACCTATATTGTTATTAGATTGCAGACTGGGTTGATTAGGACCATTTACCGGATCAGAATTAGAAGTAGGAGTATTAGACACCGGTTCAACTTCAATAATATCACCAACTTTTAATCCGGGAATAGCATTCAAATCAATCATAAAATCTTTATCAAAGTTCCGGAGTTCATGAAACCAAACAGTCAATTGAGTTGGCAAAGTGGGATCTCTGGTTGTATCAAAAGAATCATGATTTGAAGGGGATGGCTTCATTTCTTTCATATAACTAAAATTACTCGACCTATCAAAGTCGGAATTTCGATCAAAATGTCTACCCACTACAATGGTGTTATCACTATTTTTTGTATTTAATGTCTTCAGCATGGGACTTTTAGTTTGCAAACTTGAAGACCTGGACCTTATTGACCCCACGACCAAACTCGCCTGATTAGAACTCATTGAATTCAACTTGGATGGTTGTCTTTGATTAGAAGCAGTGGAAATTGATCTTTGATTGGAAACAGATGGAATTGAATTGGTTGGTGTTGATGGTCGAATTCTACTATTATTATCTAGATTAGCATTAGAGCCATTGGATTTTTTAGATTGACTCCTATTGTAAATCCGGGCATGTTGCATGTTTTCACTAACCTTAAATACCAACCAACTATAACTCAAATAGGTAATATGTTTAAGATTAGAATTTAGCGGTGTGTAAAGTAAGCTCGTAGTTCGCGGGTTTAAGATATTATTTAGTATGTAACCAATTAGTCTATAGATAACAGTTGACGAGAACTAGAAAAAGAAGAGATAATGACAAAGAGAATCGATGTATGATAACTGCAATCCCGGAATTAATTATGTATATTTACAATGCATGATCTAAATTGTGGTATCAATAAATTAATGGGAATGATAAATTAATGGGAGTGATAAATTAATGGGAGCGGTAATATTTGATGACAAACTCGTGAAGAAACCAATTGTGAAATCTATAATCACTAGATAATTCCGGATGAAATGAAGTACCTAAAGTATTACCTTGTTTCACTGCTACTAATAAGCCATTATCTAATTGATGCAATATCTGTACTGGTTTATCATTAACATGATTATTGTTGCTATAGATCACTTCATTGGATATATTGTGATCGAGCTTATCTGCTTTGATCTCTATGGTGTCATTAGAGGTTAAAATCTTAGACACTACTGGAGCTCTAATAAAGATGGTTGGGAAATCAGTTACCTCTTCAATGAATGAGGAGAAATCTAAATTAGTTTCAAATGAATCCAATTGTCTACCAAAGGCATTTCTTTTCACTTCAATATCAATACCTCCTAATAATTTTTGACCAGGCTTCCCGTTTAATATTTGTTTTGATAAAAAGATCAACCCGGCACAAGTCCCCCAAATAGGCTTATTAGAATTGACAAAATCATATAACGGTTGTAATAACCCAGTTCTTTCGGCTATTAATGATATAGATGTACTTTCACCACCGGGAATAACCAAACTATGACATTTTTGTAAGTCTTGTTCATTTCTAACCTCAATAAATTCAAATTCAAACTCATGTGAAGGATTATTATTGATGGCATTCTCAAAATGATTTATATGTTCGATAAATGCTCCTTGTAAGGCTAAAACCCCAACAACTAATTTATTGCTTATGGTCATGATTTTCTTCTTCTGATTAAAAATTTATTTGTCTTTTACCAATATAATATATCAGAAGCACTAATCTCCGTGCCGTTTTAATAGTTTTTCAATTTTCTGATGCCTTTCGCATTTCCCCAATAGGGTAGCCGCTAACCTGACTCATCTTTTGACTGATAACTGAAAAGGACCCCGGAGGTGCTGTCACATGCTGCATTATAGTTACCTACCGATTTTGATTTGGTGAAAATAGTTCACCATATTCAATATGTAGTATTTCTGCCTTACATTATTATGTTGTTTTATCTCACTTTAAGTGGATCATGGATCATCCCTGTAACCGTTTATTCTGATAAAGTTACCGAATTCGATTGTGACGCACTACAGACTATATCGTATAATCTATAGGTAATGATTTGACATATCAGTTTACTCTAAACCTGTAGGAGGCTCTAGAATATCAAAACCCTACTCTATAAGACTTTACTTTGCGACATGACTAATCTTCTATAGTAGTACTAATTGGGCGGAATGCCAGTTCCTCAATGACTAACATCGCTAGTAATTCCCAAAACTGATCGAGCGAAGTAGAGTCAAAAATCGAACAAAGAAAAAAAAAAAAAATTTCCAAAACTATTTAAATAAAGTATCTTTCCTAAAGGAATAGAAAATAGAATAATAAATTAACAAACAGAATGAGTGACTTTAAAGTTAAGGCTGGATTAGCCCAAATGTTAAAGGGTGGTGTTATTATGGATGTTGTGAATGCAGAACAAGCTAAGATCGCTGAAAAAGCCGGTGCTTGTGCCGTGATGGCATTAGAAAGAATACCAGCTGATATGAGAGCTAGTGGTCAAGTTTGTAGAATGTCTGATCCAAAGATGATCAAGGAAATCATGGAAAGTGTTTCAATTCCCGTTATGGCTAAATGTAGAATTGGTCATACAGTTGAAGCTAAATTATTACAAGCTTTAGAAATTGATTATATTGATGAATCTGAAGTGTTAACTCCTGCCGATAAAAAATATCATATTAAGAAGAATGACTTCAGTGTTCCATTTGTTTGTGGGGCCAAGGATTTAGGTGAAGCTTTAAGAAGAATTAATGAAGGTGCAGCTATGTTAAGAACTAAAGGTGAAGCTGGTACTGGTGATATTTCAGAAGCCGTTAAACATATTACTATTATTAAAGAACAAATCGAATATGTGATGTCCATAAAGAGTGATAAAGAACTTCAAGCTTTCGCTGATGAAATTAGAGTTCCAGTTGAATCCTTGAAACAATTAATTGAAAATAAAGGTAAATTCCCCGTGGTTAATTTTGCTGCTGGTGGGGTTGCTACTCCTGCTGATGCTGCTTTATGTATGGAATTAGGATGTGAAGGTGTATTTGTTGGTTCTGGTATCTTCAAATCCAAAAACCCTGAACAATTGGCTAAAGCTATTGTCAATTCTGTCACCAACTACAAGGACCCTAAAAAAGTTTTAGAATACTCTACTGATTTGGGTGAATTGATGTTTGGTGTTAGTATCAACTCTTTGAAAGACAATGAAAAATTATCCAGTAGAGGTTGGTAATTCTATTTATCAAATGAGAATTTAGTGTGCAAATAAATCTAGTAAAATTAACCTTAATTGTTTACTATTATTAAATATATATACTTTTATCTCCAATGAATGAGGGAATTGAAACCAAATGAATATTATCATTATAAATTTTTATGTTGAATTTGAAAAAAAAAGGAAAATGAAGAAGAAAAACAAAAAAAAAAAACATTGCCATGCAACACCGTGGGGATTATTATACAAATTAATTAACTTATGAAAAGGGGGGATATCTTTGTAGTTATGTCTTCAGTATTTTGATCTAAATTAACAATCTCTTTAACAAATCGATTCAAGTCTTTAGGAGCATCACTTGTAATTCCTAAATCGTCTGAACAAATAACCAACATATCTGGTTTGAGGTTTTTAACAATATTAAAGTATCCTTGTAAGTTACTACATTGTAACAATTTATAGTTTTGAATTAAAGCCTTTGGTAATTTATAATTTATTTCTTCATTTTCAATAATGTTACATGCTAAATCATCAACGGATAAGTTTGGGGGTAAAATAAAGGTGACATTTTCAGAATTTAATAATATCTCATTCAATGGTAATTGAGAATTAATTATTGAATTGGATAATGTCAAAGCAATGGATTTATTGGTGTATTGTCTTTTCCGAACTTCTGGATTATCTTCACCACCACTGTAATAATTATATAATTTCACTGATGCTGCCACAACAGAACTAGCAACTACTGCTGCCAAAAATAGCTTAGGGTTTCTTTGTTTTTTTATCATAATAAAGTGGTTGAAATATAGTTGTGGAATAAGGGTATTATATGAAATTAAATGAACAAAAAAAAACAAAAAAAAACCTCTTTCCACCTTTATGCCGATAACGTTGTCTTATAATTTATACTGAATGAAAAAAAAAATAACAATTGTATTGTTTCGGAGAAATGGAGGGGTCCCATAGGTTTTTTTTTTTGGTTAGATTCATGAACAATCCGGGTGCGGAAATGGAGCACGGCACGTGCCTTACCCCATACTAAACACGAAATCCCGGGGAATAACCCTCGAAACTTGAGACCCAACATAACCCAGATCAGCCATATGCAGTAATTGATCCAAGTGGAGACAGTTATCAATCGGGATAAGAGATCAAATCAAGAGCAATACTATTGATGACGTATAATACTTTAATATACACTTAAAAATCAAAAAATAATGTACACATGACGGTGATTGAATTATGGATAAATGAGATTACTCAAGCAATAATTCATTTCGTCTTCGTCTAATGACCGAATGTATAAACATTTGGATAATAACTCATTATTGATAGGATAGTTATAGTAAGAAGACCATTCAATACATTGACTTAAAGATTTAACAATGTGGACGGAAGTTCTGAATCTTGAGAAATTAATGACTTCATCATTAATGAATTTAGGTCTCTCAGTGTTGAAAATTAAATCTGATAAATATAACCCGACAAATGGTATACAACCTTTTGAAGGTTTAATTTCATTGATAGATAATCTTAAATTTAAAAAGTTCTTTAATGGTGATGATAATTCCTCTAAGTTATTTAAAATCAATAAATCTCCTGGAGGTAATTGTCTTAATGTATGTTTCAATTTACTAATCTTCTCACTAGTTAATGCAAGTATAACTTGCATTAAGGTAGCATAATTTTGAATGGTTAAACAATGTTGTCCAATATGAATAAATCTTGATATTATATGGATTCTTTCTGTTTCATCCCTTGTCAATAATATTTCTGATATAATCCAATTAACCATTAAATTAAACCTAGAAATAACCAAATTGACACCCTTATTAGAATTATAGTAAGTCTCATTTACTATAATTTCCAACCAACTATTGACTGGATTTAATTCTTTATTCCATTTGAGTTCAATTAGATCCTTCCAATCAATTTCTTGTAAAATATCTCTTTCAATTACAGTAAAGTGGTGAGCTAATTCATCTGAACTATAACTTAACACAAAAGATATATGTAAATTACCGTTCATCACTCTTTCTATGGATAATAAATTATCATTCAAATTATATCCTGCTAAAATCAAATGAGGTGATCTTTCTACTTGACTAGAATCGAATTCACTATCATTTTGATTTTCTTTTCTTGGTGATCTATTGTTCGTAATAAATGAATTCTTGCTAGGTGAAGCAATTATGTGAGTATGTCTGGAAGACATTCTATGATTTTTATTGATAAGTGAAAGATGTTCACTTTTGCTACCAGAAATCCGTTTAGTCTTAGATGGTGATCCCAAAATCTCTGTCTTTGCTGGTGATCTAATACTTTTATGGGCATTACCATAATTTGTACTGAAAATAAATACATGATCCGTCTCAGTCTTACTATCATGGACTATATCATTCAATTCTTTTCTCGTCATACTAGCATCTGGAGTTGACGTTGCATGTTCCAAGGATCTTGATTTCTTTATTGGTGTTAACAGTGTTTCTCTAGCAACTGCTTTATTGCTGCCAACCTCTAGGGAATTGTCATTGTCAATATCTTCAACTTTCAACAAACCCAGATCATCTCCTACCTGAGTTTCTTCGCTATGATTTGAACCAGTCAAACCATTTATTCCTGAGCCAGCTAGCCGACCAAATGCATAATCAACAGGATCATTTGATGAATATGTATGGTCAGGTATAGCAGCTAGTTCTTGTAAAACATTATCACTGATTCCTGGAATAGCAACTGATCCATTAGTATCATTAGCATCCACCTTTGGAGAACTTGATTCAGATTCTTCATTTAAAGTTTCTGCTGAATTAGAAATAGAATTCCTTACATTACCCACAGAAAAAATGGAACTTCTATACTCGTTGATATCCCCTTTGGGTAAAGAAATGCTGTTCTTGGAATCATTTTGTCCATTAAATGGTAATTCAACTAATGCATTAACTGCACTAAATCTTATGCTTTTTCTTACAGAAGATGTTGAAACATCAGATTCGATTCTAACTGCTTGATCTAAGGAATTGCGTTCGTTTAATGACTTTGGTGATGTTACCGGACTTCCTGCCAATCTTCTTAAACTATTATGACCAGCTTTTTTCCTTAAATTTCCTTGATTCTCATCTAATCTGCCGTCATCATGGGATACTGAAAATGCAGAATCATAACTAATATAAGATTTTGCTGAATCCCTTTTGAAAATTGAATTCGAAGAATTTTTAGAAAACCTAGCACTCAGATCAGTAATAGTTCTTCTCTTCATTTGTTGTTCTTTCATCAGAAGAGGACTTACAGCTATTCCCAAATCCTCAATTTCGGCATCATATTGTGTTATGTTACTTGGAGTTGAAATTGTAGAAGCCATAGAATCGTTAGAATTCAAGAATTGAAGATTCGGCTCGGGAAATACCATATTGTTTGTATCATCAATGTTATCATTATTCTTTGACTCGTCCATATCTGCATCATTGTTCCAACTAATACTCGTAGGACGTTGAAACGAATTCTCTGGTGATCTATTGTTAGCTACATCTGGAGGGATAATGACATCATTATCAAAATTCTCTTGAGTATCATTAAATTCCTCTTCATCATCTATATTATCACGTTCTCTCTCATTTACAATATTGTCAATCTTTTGTAAATTTATGTCGCTTAAATCATTAATATCAACTTCTTCTTCTTCTTCTTCTTCTTCCTCATCATTAGCGTTTTCGTCAACATTTTTAAATTTATTTTGTAATGGAGAATCAGGATCTGGTTCATTTATAATTATATCTTCTTTAGATTGTGTGTTTGTTATGTCAAGCGGTTCATCAAAATCTCTAGTATCTATTTGATCATTATCAAAAGTCTTTGATTTTTCATAACTATTTTCTATAATTGTACCAGTATATGGTTCCCCTTGAATAAAACTTCTTATTAAATACTCCAACTCATCAACAATTCTAGCACTTAAAACATCAATTCTATTCCCGATAGTATCGTCTTCATTGTTTTCATCGTCATCGCCTGGATTAACAGCATGGCCTATTAAATCATTCAATTCTTTATTATCTGGTTTATGATAAATTGAATTTTTCCAATTATTTACCATATCCTTGAAAGAATTCTTTCTTTTAACTTCCATATTTTTAATCGGTGGTGGTTTCACTGGCAGTAAGGATTCAAAATCTGATTCAGATTCGACCACAGATGGAGGTTTGTTGGGATTTCGTATAACATATTCCATTTTTCTTACTGGAGTCGATGGTATGATGGCTGTAACTTTAGATGAAGGTAATTTTACACCCCCATTAGTGGAAAATCCAATGTTCTCAACAACCAAAGGATTTAAAGGAACTTCAAGGTGATTTCTATTCTGAGATGTTTGGGGGACCAATTCATTGGGTGTTACCTTCTTCAATCCGAGTGATGAATCATTAAAATTGATTCTGTTCTGTTTGCTTGATGGAGTTAAAGGAGTCTGTTTGTGTTTGTTATGATTGGTGTTATTATCGGAACTTTTAGGTGAGTTACCAAGGTGGAATTTCTGTAATTTATTATTGATTGAAAGTCTGGAAGATTTGTGTTGTCCAATTAAATTATTTATGGAAAATTGAGGATTGGCCGATGATGAATTATTATCATTGGGGATCAAACATTTATGATGAGTCTTTTGGTCATACAAAGATAACATTGCTGATCTTCTATAACTAGCATTGGTATGAAGGGATTGTTCCGTATTACTTTTAGTTAATTTATTCAGAGTTCCAGAAACCGAAGTGCTTAATTCATTGGTCATTGGTAACTTATAGTCCCAAACTTGTTGATCAGAATTTATATCAATGTTAATATCAATTTTCCAAAATTCCACGGTTTGTTTTATCCAATGACATTTTAAATCCTTTAAAATCTTTCTTTCAAAAACCATATTAGGGTTGACTAATTGAGAATTGCACATTATATCATTTAAACTAAGGATAAAATAATCACATAACTTCAAATCATTATTAAAATCATCCACAAAATAATTTAAAATCCAGTGTCTTAAAACAACAAAGGTTCTTAATAAAACTAACTGACCGATTTTTTGACTACTGACATTAGTTGAATTGATATATTGAAGGGACCATATCAAACGAATGACTAAATAATCAAGAACAATTGAAGCCTTAGAAAACATTCTATAAGTCAAGAAAAAGTCACTTATTAAATCATAGTCAATTATATCAGGAGACGTTTGTTGAACTATCAAAGCCTTTAAAGTTGCATGATTAATAATTTCGGAATTGGAATCATCGAATTTAACCAAGTTTTCCACATTAGCTTTCTTCAAGCTAGGAAACATTCGAAAATCATCAAATTCTCCTTCTCTATGTTTATTGTAGGTGAAATCAGACGTATCATGATTAGGATTAGATTCCAAAGTCAGATCATTATCATGTTGAGACTCTAACGTAGTGGTCTTTGCCTTGGGATCCAATGTTCTGGAAGATGTATCTTCAGAATCATCATTTACAGTGATTTCAGGTTGAGTCATAGGTTCTTCGTCTCCAAAACTGTTGATAGATTTATCCCTTGATTTGTCCATTGATTTATCCATTGATTTTTCAATTAAAAGTTCGATTGATTTCGATAACGACTTGTGTCTGCTCATCATGGATCGGAGTGATTCTCTTGACTTATTCGAGATGGTATCTTTATTGTTATTATCATTTATTGGATCTATATTTGAATTCGCAACAACCAGTTGATGCTGAGATCCAGACTCATTGGAGTCCATTTTATTGTCAGTGGAAAGTGTTTAAGGTGGATTAAATTAAAAGTGTCGATTAAAGAGACCTTAAAACAAATAATGGAACTGACTTTAAAGATGCAAATATTTAAAAAGAAGAAAAAAAAAAAAATCGAGTCGTAATTAGCAAATAAACATGCGTTCTAGAGGTTGAAAATTTGAGTGCGTTGTTTACATTTCCGGTTGTTTTTTTCGGTTAGTTTTGGTTAGTTTTCTTGTTGTCAGTGAGACGCGAAGGAGAATTTAACTCAAAGTGATTGTGGTCTCAAGTAAACGACAATGCGATTCTCGACCAAGTACATGTCGGACTTATTGTCTTGGTTACCACGACAATTTGGGCGTAGGAGGGTGTATATGAATGCACAGTACTGGGCGGCGTTTGGTAAAGAACAAGATCTATGCGAGAGGAACTAAAAAATAACTATTGTGAAGAAGTTTAACTTTAAACTATACACACTAGTGACTGAAATAGGAATAATGTTGCGCAGATTTATACCAGAGAAAATGGCTAAATGGAGAAAAAGTGTGGATAATATTATATTCTGATTATGTAAAATGAGAAGCAATTACAAAATGGTGGTAATTTGATGCTGCAATATGGAGATTGTTTTATCAAGGTTTATTTTTTATAATTATTTTGAGAATTATTTTGAGAATTATCTTGTGAGTTATCTATACCTTTACTGATTGCTTGTCTTAATGTAGAAAATGGAGATGCTCTAAATTGTTGATCTTTTAATATGCTATTGAAATGATGGTTTTCTTGTTTGAAAACAACCGCATGACCCCTTCTATTTAATACATTGGGTTCATTGACATGGACTGGTTTGACTGATACATATTTTTCATCATTATTATCACCTGTCTCCGGTAACATATCTAGTAAATCTTCCATTTTAGGCTTCAAAGACTCTTTGGCTTTTCTTTTCCTCCTTCTAAGAGCCGATTTGGATATTTGGTCTGAAGGATTTAGTCCTATTCTATCATTAAATGTTTTACTTTTGTTTAATTGCTTATCTTTTTTGGTTACCGTCAGGAGCTTTAAAAATGGATTCTCTTCAAACTGAGGCGTGGGTTCTACTTTTTTGAGTATTTTTGGTTTTTGTGTAGCTCTGGCTGATTTACTTCTTAATGTTTGTTTTTTCTTGATGGCCATAATGATGTGATGTATATTTAAAGGACTACTCTTTTTTTTTTTTTTTTTTTTTTTCTACTTCTTTTCTATAGAGATTTAATCTCATCGCATTTTTATCTCAGTGATAAAATGGCTGCCAAAATTGACACCCAAAATGCGACCACTTTATATACTGATAGTGATAATTGTGACCCATTTGATTTACTATGACTTTCCACCATGGAGTTATCGGAATCATTGATTTCATTTTCAGACTCCTGAATCAATGTCGACAATGAAGGAATCAAACCAAAGTCACTTGCTTTTTTAAAATCCCATTCAATGGTATTCTCAGTCTTGAAACACCAGAAGATCCACCCTTTACTATTTTGTTGATACGTCTGCATTTGTACTTCAATGTACCTTCTAGTATCATCTATAGCTTTTTGAGTCCAAGTGGTGAAATTTTCGTGTCCTTCACAGGACCCAACTGGAGTTGTAGAGCTGAAAGTGCCATCATATCTAGCACCACGTCCAACCCCGTTAATATACTTGGTACAATCTGTTAATGCTCCAGAAAACTCTCCCACTATACTTTCATGAGGTTCTGATTTCATTTGTTGACCTACATTTCTAATATTGTTAACATGTTGGTCTATAGTCAAAGAAATCTGTCCCTCGGTGAAGATTTCATAAATATGATGATCCATGGTTATATTGCTGTTGGGGAGGAATCCTTCCCATTCTCCTATAGTGGTAAATCCATCATGAAGTACTAATTTATTGACCAAATTCTTTCTTTGAGCCATTTCATAAGCCTGGGTATAAAATTCTTGTAATTTGTCCATTCCAATAATGGGTGCAAATGGTTCATTGACCACATTAATACTGTGCACATCGTGATATTTGTCCATGACATAGTCAATAACACTAAGAGATAAATTGATATTTTTACTTTCTTCTAACCACATGGGATTATCCGTTCTTTTCCCTGAATTATCAAAGCCATTTTGTGATCCTGGCATCCCATGAATATCTACTTGTACCAATAAATTATACTTATTACACCATTCAATCATTTGATCCAAGTATTTTTCCTGTCCTTGAAAATAAGGATCTCCTTCTAACAACTGAAATGCCCAATATCCAATAGGTACTCTTACCAAATTCAATCCATAGTCGGATATGGCCTTAACATCGTCTTCATTGTAAAACCCAGACCAGTGTCTAGTCAATACTTCCAACCCATTCTGACCTAACTTTTGACTTAAAGTGTATTCATCGACTGCCATATCTTCTCCAGCAGTCCCCCCGGCATCTTCAAAGATACTTGGGGTAATCCAAGGTTCTAACACTAACCAACCTCCTAAACTAACACCATATATCTTAGGCTCAAATTGCTTATCAGCTGCTTGAACAGTACCATTAGAAAAGTCCTTAATATAAAATGTCTTCATTGCCTCTCTCGACATTTCCTCTCCTAAACAAACAACACAAAATAAGTATATTAACAACATTGTATTGTAATTGTATCTGTCTTTACAAACAAAAAAAAAAAATGCTGCAAAACATTGTGCTCACAACCAATATGCAGTCTTATTCTATCTGCCAAAACAATCCGCATTGGCCATCGCAGTAGAGAAAAAAATAATTAATCTCCTATAGTGAATAGATTAAATTAAGTTTTCGATTTGTTACCATTAGATTGATATTGTGTCACTAGAGATAAATATTATAAACCAATAGACTCTTTTAAGTATACGGAAACAAATTAGCATTGATACAGAACATAACCCCCTAGAGAATCGAGTATACTATCTAAACAGTTAAGAAGATGAGTTTGTCACTAGGAGATGAGGTGACTGATAAAGATAGACTATCAGAGAAAGGGACTTCTTATGATGAATCCATGGGGAGATCTGAAAACAATCTATCACATATTGATTATGACAAAGGAATTTCACTGGAAACCCCTGATATTGGTAATGGTATAACCAATGATATTGAGGGTGACGATCCATTAACAAAGGAGAATACAAACAAGACACCTAAACTTGAGAAAGTGAGTTTAAAAGAAGGTACAGATGGTGATGTAACTGACAGCATATCACAGTCACCTATGCCGATGGATAAACCAAGTGAAAGACCATCTCAAAGGAAAGAACTTGTTGAATTTCTACCACCACAAATTACTCCTGAAATGGCATTAGGAACTTCTTCATCTCAACTGGAAGATAAAGATGGTTCCAAAATATCTGCCTATGCTAGGTTAGATTTTGAAAATTATACATTTTTCGTTCAAACTTTACAAGTGGTATTAGGAAGAAAATCTAATGATGAATTACTTAATGGTTCTCATCATGCAGTAGATGTTCATTTATCATCAAAAAAGGCCATATCAAGAAGACATGCCAAAATATTTTATAATTTTGGGACTCAAAGATTTGAACTTTCAATTTTAGGAAGAAATGGTGCATTTATGGATGATTTATTTGTAGAAAAGGGAATGACCGTACCGTTGATCGATGGGTCTAAAATACAAATTGGTGATATTCTGTTTTCATTCATATTACCTTCTTTAGAATTAGAAGAATCTAAAGACCTGTCTGTTACTTCCAAAACCTTTAATCCTAATGATGCCATCAGTTTAAGATCAAATTTATATACCAATTCTAATCCTACCACACCAAAATCTTCCGATAAAAAGGAAACCCGACCTCGATTGAATAGTCTTAGAGGTAGTAAATTACCTAGACGTTTATCTGAAGCTAGAAGAAAATCATTAGCCACAGCTACTGATGAAGAAATCAATACCATTTTAAGTGAAATTGGTGTGACTCTGATTGATGATATTGATGAACAAGACCCCGATGTTGTCGATAGTCAAATTAAAGCCATCCTCAATGAAGGTCCTGGTGATGAATCAGCCATTATTGAAGATGATGATGATGATAATAATAATAATAATGCTCAAGACCATCAGGACCATCCAATGGGTGAAAATTATATGGAGGGTGAAGAAGATGAAATTGATAAATTAGTCAAACAACATAATCTTGATCAAGGTGTCGTATTAGATGAGTCCATTCTTGAACGTGACGATAACGATATTGATATGGATTTATCAGCTTTAGATCAAGAAATCATTTCCCTTGGACCTTTAATAAATGATCATAGTCATGCTTTGTTAAGAGAAAAGGAAGAAAAAAGACGGAGATTGGAAGAAGAAAAGAGAACCAGACAAACATACATTAATGGACCTAATATTCAAAGAAATGGTCCTCTCATGGGTAAACCTGCCATGCCTAGAATGGGTAAACCTGCTTCAATTCAACCTCCTGCATCAAGATTATATGGAAGACCTCAAGTTCCAGGTAATATGAATAAAGATCAATATAGAGATAATCGATTAACCACAGTATCTTCACCAATGGCTGGATTACCAACGCATTTAGTTGCTCAAGGTCCTGATGGTAATTATCCTTTACGGTTAGCTCAAGGAAATTTCGGACATCAACTTTCTAAGTCTTATTTACCTTCTAGACCTCCAGCACCTGATCTTTTGGTTCCTATAGAAACAATAACTCAGCAGAAACTTCCTCTGCCGTTGCCTCCGGTGGATAGAATTACAGTTGATATAACCCATCAAGAATCAATTTGTGAACCCAAATTCATAGATGATAATGTTATGGTACCTAAAGTTCCTAAACGAAGAAGAGATATTTTTCAAACTAAAAAACCAATTAAAAACATTTATACGATTAATGAAATTCCCGAACATTATAGAACAAAACCTACATTGACTTTCCCTGTCATGATTATTAATGTTTTGAAATACAAAGATGAGTCTAATGGATTGACCCTTCCTGATATTAATGAAGGTATTAAAGAGATATATCCTTATTATAAATATTGTCCTGATGGCTGGCAATCAGTGGTTACACATAATGTGAAATTGAATAAGATGTTTAAATGTCATAAACCTCAACCAAAAGACATTAATGATGAAACTGATACCAATGCTGAAATTAAATGGTCTCTAGATGATTCCTTTATAGAAGAAAAAGAAAAGGTTAGAAAAAAACAACAAGAAATAGCTGCTCAAAAGGCAAAAGAAGCAGCTATAAGAGCAGAAGAATTGAAACAAAAACAAAGATTAGAAATGCAACAATCTATTTCTCAAAATATCGTGGGAAGAGATTTGGGATCCCCTTATGGATTACCATTAAATTCCAATTTGTTGTCACAATCTCAATTATTGGCTCAATTACATCAAAAGCAAACTTCTTCTTATCAAACTAATAATGGAAGCAAACCTAAAACCATAGCTGAATTGGCTAGTGAAATAAGGAGAGATAATGGGGCCAAATATTTCAAATCTAGTGGTGATCAAGCATCACCTTCAGTCTCAGGATCTAATGATGGTTCACCATCTACCATTAAAGCACAATTGGCAGCAAATAGAGCTCAATATTCTCATACACCACCATCAGGTTCTCAATCTCCAAATAAACAGCAAACATCACTGCCTATGAATCAAGATACTAAAAAATCATTAGCTTATCTCCAAAAAGAATTATTTACTTTGTATAAGGCTAGAAAATTGTCTTACAACACCACTACCACTACGGAAATTATTACCAAAGCATTGGCTACCACTATAGCTCAAGTCAATGTGATTGGTTCTAAAGCTGGTGTTGGTGATAATGCATTAAGTTTCTTGGTAGAAAAAGCTCCACAGCAAGTAAGCAAAATCTTAGATATTGCTCTTACCAAATCTATCAAAGAAAAACAAGGATTAACATCATCAAGGCAAAGTAGTCAAGGAGCCACTCCAGGAGGCTCCCAAGTTCCTAGTCCTCAAAAACAACCAACTGAAATGCAAAAAGACTACACACCAACTCCTATAAGCAATATTGTCAAGGAAGCTAATGAACAACATGAAAAATCTGGACACAATGAGACAACTGACAACGCTAACAATTCTAACAATAAAGAACTTTCTAGACCCCAACCGGGAAATAGACTCGCTAAACCTGGATATAATAAATCTCCAGGACTTTCTGCATCCGCCAGACCAAGTGGGTTATCTAATCATCCTCAATTCTTATCCAATAAACCCCCCAGTAGACCTGGGTATTCCAACAAGCCTAACGAACCATTAACTCGTCCTACGTTTGCCTCATCAGCATCACCTTCCACTCCAGCTCCAGCTCCAGCTTCCGAAAGACATGCTAATGAAAATGAAAACAAACGACCAAATGATTCTGCTGCCTCGGAACAACTTGAATCCAACAAACAACTCAAACAAGAATGAATCTTATCTCTCTGTGTAAATTAGATACTACTTTTAAAATGTATATGTTATTTGGGTATCCTGCATACTGCCCCTATTCCCAGTCCTAAGGCTGTCGAAGTTGTGCGCGCGCTCACTATATAGTAGAAGGGTGGCAAGATAAACTTGTGATATAAACTTGTGATTCAAAGGATATTGTGTCATAGTTCTAGCATTGATCCATTAAAGACACGGTAGTTTTGTTAAACATGAATTCCATAGCTAATCAATTTAGCCATGACACCAGAAATTCGGCTCTCAATGAGATTTATGAAGCTAATTCCGGGTTAGCTAAACAGAATGAATTGGAATTGGCCCCCACAATGGACTTACCACCAATTTCACAACCAACCGATTTCTTACGAGCACATACTGATGATGCTAGTAATCCAGATTGTAAGATCAAGATTGCACATGGTACTACTACGTTAGCATTTAGATATAAAGATGGTATAGTGGTTGCGGTGGATTCAAGAGCCAGTCAAGGTAATTGGACGGCATCCCAATCGGTACATAAAGTTATTAGAATCAATCCATTTTTATTGGGTACTATGGCTGGTGGTGCTGCTGACTGTCAATATTGGGAAACTTGGTTAGGTACTCAATGTAGATTACATGAATTAAGAGAAAAGGAAAGAATCTCGGTAGCTGCTGCTTCTAAGATCTTGTGTAATCTTGTTTATGAATATAAAGGAATGGGATTATCCATGGGGACCATGGTTTGTGGTTTCACCAAAAAGGAAGGTCCTACTGTTTACTATGTTGATAGTGATGGTTCTAGATTAAAAGGTGATATATTCTGTGTTGGATCAGGTCAAACATTTGCTTATGGGGTCTTAGATTCTGAATATAAATGGGATTTGACTGAAGAAGAAGCTTTATATTTAGGTAAGAGAAGTATTTTGGCTGCCACTCATAGAGATGCTTATTCTGGTGGTTCCATCAATTTGTATCATATAACTGAGGCTGGCTGGGACTACCATGGTAACTTTGATGTCGGTCAATTATTCTGGGATATTAAAGAAAAAGAAAAATCATTTAATAATGTTGTTGGTTAATATAATCAATTCGTTTTTATATAGAAAATAAACTTCAAATGAAATAAAGGTGTTGTATATCCACACATGCCCCCGCCAGGGTTATAACCCTAATATATAATGTATCATCACGTGTGCGCGCACTACTATCGTCTTTCTCACCGAATCCGGTCTATATGCAGGTTAGTATCTGGTTTTTGTGTAACATAGAAAAGTTTTTCTCATAGTGAAAAATATTTTTTTGAAAAATTTTAAACTTTCATAAAGAATAAAGAATCATTCAAGATGGTATGTTTTTATAACAAGTTAGAAGTAGTCCAAACTTATGAATCAATAGTCCTAGAGGTATCAGAAATGCCTACTCCATGTCAATAGAAGAATGATATAGAATTATCAGTGTGTTGGGAAATAGTTATTTAATGTCGATAGTGTTCCAACTGACTATTTCGTCCTTTGTCTCCAAATACGTATTCCGAAATACTTTGATGAAGCAAGAAAGAACAAAATTATTGAAATTTAAGAGACTACTTCTTTAATTTATTACCCCTAATGTAAATATACTAACATTAACTTTAGTCTGCCAGTCAAAATCCTATGCGTGAATTGCATATTGAAAAATTAGTTTTAAACATTTGTGTTGGTGAATCCGGTGATAGATTAACCAGAGCCTCCAAAGTTTTAGAACAATTATCTGGTCAAACCCCAGTTCAATCTAAGGCTAGATACACTGTCAGAACCTTCGGTATCAGAAGAAATGAAAAGATCTCTTGTCATGTTACCGTTAGAGGTCCAAAAGCTGAAGAAATCTTAGAAAGAGGTTTAAAGGTCAAGGAATATCAATTAAGAGAAAGAAACTTCTCCGCTACTGGTAACTTCGGTTTCGGTGTTGACGAACACATTGATTTAGGTATCAAATATGATCCAGGTATCGGTATTTACGGTATGGACTTTTACATTGTTATGGGAAGAGCCGGTGCCAGAATCACCAGAAGAAAGAGATGTAGAGCCACCATTGGTAACTCTCACAAAACTACCAAGGATGACACTATTAACTGGTTCAAGCAAAGATATGATGCTGATGTCTTAAACAAATAAGCTTATCATCGACCTTTTTTTATCAATTTAATCATAATGTATTTACTACATATATATATTTATGTATATATATAATATCTTCCCTTTAACTTAAGGTTCCCACTGTCTCTAACCATGGTTATTAATACCGTGGAGATCTCATTTTTGAGAAAGTTTTTTCTTTCTTTTTTTTTTTTCCTTTGCAATGAGATATCCCTAATAATTAGTTTTAGATTCTAACTGTTTGATATGGTCACCACTAATAATCATATTGATCATTTACCATGTATGTATATAAATGCTTTAAAGTGATAATTCTTATTTTTATATAACATTTATGCTAACAACTTTAGTTATCGATATACCAATAAATGACGAGGAGAAAGCCAAAGTGGAAGAATTAATTAGACAAGAAGTTAGTAACTACGATAGAGAAGTTCAACATCCTGGAGTTGATGAACTTCTACCACTAACTGAAAATAGACATTCCTCACTTCTTAATAGTGAAATACAGCGATACGAAGAAGAAGAAGAAGAAGTAGGTGATAAGACTTCAAATGATATGATTTTATCAAGTACAATAACTGACAAAGAAACCAATAATCAAGATGAATACTTAAACTTATTCTATGCCTTAAATGAAAATTCCAACTTGTCCATGTTGTTAGGAAATGTCAAGAATTTGTCAGATTTGAATGAAAGACATCTCAATTACTTGGATAATATGGAAGCTGGCCTTTCTCAGAGTCTTGATAAGAAGAGAAAACAATTGGATGATACAAATTTACAACGAAAAAAGCAACAAACAGACTTCAAACCCGTTAATGATTATCTCCAGGAGAAATGGAAACAAGAGGTTAAGTCTATGGTTGATATAAATATAGAAGCAACTTCTAGTAAGTAATAATTTTTCTGTTCTATTTTATTTTATTTTATTTTTATTTTAATGACATAATGCAGTTTTTAGTATACAATATAATTTACTTTATCCGTTTCTTATTAAACATCATTTCACTCTTTGAACTACCCATATTCAATATCCTGGGACATCCTTCTCTGTCTTTATCTAACTTGGTACATTCAAAACAAAAATACGCTGGTGTTCCTTCATCACCATAATTATTCCCACATAGTATACACTTATCTTTGGAATGTCCTTGGGAGCACTCCTGACATATCCTAACCTTGGTGGTTGGCTTCACGTATGAATCACAAATAGGACATCTTCCATCACATGATGAGCATACTTGGCCCACTTGGGAGCCTTGACGCTTCATACACTGTACCAAATCATACTGATGACGGGACATATCAGTCTTCTTGAAGCTTGATCAATATTAAATGGTTCATCGCACTAACAAACTATGCACTAACAAACTATGCACGAGAAAAACTATAAAAGATACAGGAATCCATTCTCTCCCTTTCGTTTTCTCTTTTTTCTTTCTATTAATCTTGATGAAAATTTATTATATTACACTAATAAATACTCAACTACAACGACTGCTAAATCCAAATACCTTTGTTCCTTAGTTTTCTTTATCCACTTCATTTTTTTTTTTTTCTTCCCCTTGAATATTTGATTCTTTGTCCCTTTCTTGAATCCCTAGCTCACCTTTATTACACAAAATGGGTGAGGCTAAAGAGTGTACTATATGTTTAGAAGAATTGAATGATTCATCCTGTTTTGGATATATACAAGGTTGTAACCATTATTATCACAGTCATTGTATCACACAGTGGTCCAATAATTCCAATTCTTGTCCTACATGTAGAAAATTATATTATAATATTGATATCTTATCAAATGATAAACTCATCAAGACAATTGCAATTAAGAATAAATTATTACCAAATGATGCTATAAATGAAATTCCTCGTGAATTTGTGATCCCTGCAAATGAAACATTACCCCGTTTGGATCCATCCAATGATTTAAACTCAAGATCGGGTTTTTGTTCTATTTGTTCTAGTTCTGATTATAGAACTTCAATAGCTAACACGTTGTTCACCTGTCAATCATGTAATGCCAAATTTCATCAGCGATGTTTAGGTGTTCTGAATTTAAATGATATTGATGAAAGTGAATCCACCTGGTGTTGTCCATTTTGTGATACTACTCAAGAATTCATCTTTACTCCTTCTATGAGTTTACGAAGAAACTTGACGTCAAATAGACGCAGAGCAAATTTGTCAAATCGGGTCAATGATCTTGCCTTTGGTGGTAGTGACCATCATGATATTATAGGTTCATCTTCTTCTTCTTCTTCTGTTCGAGATTCCAATGGTTTGATTCTACATGGTGACTTGGATGATCCATTTATGTTTGATGATGAACTTAATCCCGAAGATCATTCAAATCGTGCTAACAATGCCTTACCCCCGCCATCTAATTCACCCATAATTAATGGTGGAGTTATTTTAAGAAAAGAATTAAAACAGTATCAAGATCTTTCCCCGGAGGAAATGAAATCATGGGATCTTTTCGATAAAGCAAAAAATTCAAATTCTGATCTCGAATTTAATTCATCTAATAATAATGATCAACAATCTACGAGACGAAGAAGAAAAAAACCTGTTATAAATTCTAATGAAAATTCTTGTAATCGTGTTCCTTCAGAATCCAGATCACAAGAACCTTCGAGAATATCAAGTTTGATGAGTCAAATTAAGCAATCTTCTCTGTCTTCCAATGTTCCCTTAACTAGACTGAGAACTAATCCAATAGAGGCTAATTATAGTGCTTCTAATTCACCTCAAGGAACTAGTCCTTCAAATTACAGGAGTCCTTCAAATTATAGTCCAGCAACATCCATAGATGAAGAAACAGAACCTGAAAGAAAAATCCCTAAATTAGAATTAAATTCCCATGATTTGACATTTGAACAAAAATCAAAAGTACAAAGACATGTAAGAGATAAACTTCGGCCCTTGTATAGACCCAAGTTCAATAATTTGAAGGTTATAAAAAGTCAAGATGATTATATTAATATTAATAAATCAGCTTCAAGGAAGATTTATGCTGAAATATTGTCTTTGGGGCAAACTTCGACAAAGTCTTTTAAAGAGATAATTGATGAATATTTCAATTCTGATGATAATAAGTTGAAAATTTTAGTTGATAAGTTGACACAATACGAAATTAATGACTACACAAATTCTTCAGTAAATGAAGTGATCCATATTGAATAATGAATTAACGAATCTTTATAATAATATATACTTTTTTTTTTTTTTTGTTCACTTTCTACGACGAGGTCCAACAGGTTTGTTGAACTTAAGACCTCCTTGTTTTGAAGAAGTAGCAGAAGGTTCCTCTGGTTTTAACTCATTCAATTCCAATTCCTCTATATCACCAACTTCTAAAACTTTATCCAAAGAAACCTCCTGATTCTGAAATAATGACTTCAAATGGTTTACTAATCCTTGTTTGTTAGATGCATAAACCATTCTGTCCTTAACCTTTGATCCCGAAGGACAGGAATATATAAAACAATATTTCTTTGGTAAATAATTGTAAACTGCATATAAGGGTGAAGAATCAGAATAGGACTTTACAATGGTAGTTGTTAAATCATCAATTTTGATAGAGTCGAACGACTTGATTAATCTAAAGGTCTCCCCTGGTAAATCAATATTTAATATAATCAATTTACCATCATCAGAAAGTTGTTCAAACTCACTGCTCAACTTAGAATCTATATTGAATAATAATTGACCACTTGATGAACTTGAATGAGTATCCATAGATGCTAATTTATGACTATAAGTGAAATTATTATTTCTATTTTCGTTCAAGGAGACGTCTTCCAAAGCATTAACCTTCTTCAACAACTCTTCATCTTCAGTTACTGCATTCAGACTATCACCATCACTTGCAATACATTTCTTATAATGATCAAAAGTCACTTCATCTAGTTCAGTCCAAGCAAATATACAATCCTTTTTTATCTTAGTTGAGCCTAATTCTTGTAGTAAAGTGTTCCTTGTCGATGCATAAAGCATTTTATCTCTAATATGGGCACTATCAGGTATAAAACTGATGAATGTATACTCATTTTCTTCAATTGGGAGAATAATGTAAACAGGTTGCGGATAGATGTTGGCCAAATATGAATTTATTTGACTGAATTTATCATCTAATGACCCACTAACAGTAGGACAAGACTCATCTTGAACCAATTTAGTGCTTTCCTTTGATACTTTAATTAACAATCCATTTTCTTTCAATTGACTGAAGGCATCCAATAATTCATTAGATGCTGTGATTCCTGATTGAGTCGACATTATGTTTTGGTGATCACTATTATCGCAACAGGTTAATCCTTTCTTCGCGGATATTTCTGATTAATGACACAATCTCTTTAAAAGAATGATACCCAATAGCTTAAAAAGACAGCCCTTGGGATTATCCAAAAGATTCATATCATATTCCAGGACATCACATGGATTATTTGGAGGTGGAGGCTTTGCCAAACCTCCTAAAATGGAACCACCTTCAGGAAAATCAGAAGCATCAACTAATCCTGCTGATATCTTTAAGAAAAATGATATCTTAATGTATTCTCAAAAGCCCCTTAATTATGTGGAATCGGTAAAGCCTGATGGGTTCCATTTGGCAAATAGCTTGTATATAAAATCTCCAGATTCTAAGGGTAACATTATTGGAACCATGTTATTGGAAAATGAAACCTTTGAGATTAATTTATCTAGCGATGGGTTCTCCATTATAAATGGATTTATAATTGAATTTAATGAAAAACAGGTACTACAGATCTTTGAAAAATTACATCCTAAACCCGAAATATTAGTTGTTGGATTAGGTAAACAAACAAGGCGATTAAGTGATTCAAATAGAAAATACCTTGCCAAATTAGGTATTCAATTGGAGGTTGGTGATTCTAAACATTCAGGTCAAATTTATGATTTATTAGCTACCGAGAGACCGAACACTATTGCTGCTTTACTATTACCACCCAATGTCTGATTTACATTTAAATAAGATATTAATTTATATAATCTTTAAATAGTATATGATCTACACATACCAATAAAGGTAACAAAATATTTTTATGTTTTTAAGCATATATTATAGAAATATCATTATTCGTCCTTAAAATCTTCTTTTATACTATTGTAATTGGTGCTATGAAAACCATAATGATTTATAATGTTTTTTGGTCTTTTCTTATTCAATGGGAATAAGAAATATTTAAGTGTTCGTTATCCTGTAAATCACCTGACTGATATGGTGTATACATATTTTGATGTTGTGGTGTACTCATCATCATCATTGTTGGGTTCTGATTAGTAGAATTTAATTTTGCTGATGGAGGAGGTGGCATGTTGTTATTATAATTTTGTTGCATAAACATTTGATTTAATATTTGTTGGGATTGAGGAGATGGTTTTTCAAACATTTTATCCAAGAAAATCTTTGTGTTTGGAGTTGATGATATTCCTTCGAAAGAAGTATGATCAGTTGCAGAAGATACATTAACATTGCTAACATTCATAGAATTATTATTACCGGACATAATGCTTGAATCCTTGTTTAATGACATATTGTCGGAAAGATTATATTTTTGTGAATTATGATGATCAAATGAGTTAGGAACTTGATGGTAGTTTTGGTTAGATGAAACATTTGGTACATTATTTTGTTCCTCCTTTTTATCTCTCGTATTACGTTTTTGGTTATCATTATTATTAGATGAAGAAGTTACCCTCTTTGACTTCTTTCTCTTTGATAACCCCGAATCCGAAAATACAACTTGAAACTTATTCATACCTGCTTGCATTTGAGCCTTATTAGTATTCTTGAATCTAGTATGAGGAATGTTCATTCTGTTTTGATTTTGATTGCTTAATGGTTTCTTATTAATTCTGAAATTATCATTACGAGATTTTGCTTTAGCATTCTTCTCAGAAAAGACACCCATCATTGGTTTACTATCATCTACAGTAGTTTTATTGGGGGTAGGGCTAAGTGGGGCGTTTTCCTTTGAATTATTATCTTTGTTTGGTGACTTATCAGCACTTGATAATATGACTGTAGATGGAGATGAGGCTTCCATGGGTTTGGCAGGAGTTTGAAATTTATCGTTAATCGTATTTTTTAAAGGAGTGATCTTATTTAAATAATTATGGGAATTATCACCTAAGCTTATTTTAGAAGGAGTTTGCAAATTCAGCAATATACCTTTAGACTTTTCCAACTTTTGATCATTAGCATCATTATTATCATTTTCTTTATCATTAATTTTTCTCGGGTCGTTATCAATTTCATCTTTATTGGGGTTAGAAGACAAATCATTAGCCTTAGTGGTAATTGATAATTTATGAGGTTGTTTCACATTAGGATCAATCTGATTGATTTGTTTCTTTTTAATAGATTTTGGATCTTGAAATATCGATGGCTTGATAGGTTTCTTATCACTACCAATTCTAAATTTAGAAGGAGTGATGGTTTCGGTATCTTTTATTGGAGTTTGTCTTATAGGAGAATCCATGAAAAAATCGGTCAAATGTAAAGATTTATCATGGAATGGAGTGAAAAGAACACCACCAGTACCAGGGTTTTGACCTAATGAATTTAAGTTTTGATTTAAAAATGGAGTCAAGTTTAATCCATTAGAATAATCAATATCTGATTGAGGAATAACCTGTTGTTGATTACCATTAGTGGTAGATAAAATACTGTTTAAAAACTTAGTACTTGGGGTAGTATTATAGTTCAATAATTGTTCATTAGAAATCGTTTTAGAAATCAATGGAGTCCAACCAGTGAAATTAGATGGTGTCATTTGGTTAGTTAATTTACTATTACTGTTAGAATTATTAGCTTTTTTAGCCGTAGCTGTGGTGGCAGTATTACTATCTTTATTCAAACCACCATTTCCAGGAGATTCATTGTAGATTGCCGGATCAATAACATGACGTGAAGGGGATGAATGGAAAAAATCGTTAGACATCCTGTATTTTTATTTGCTAAGTAACCTTAAGTAAACGAATGAAATTATAAATGATAATAAATTTAGCAAAGGATGATCAAACACGGCAGCAAGAAGGGGAGAAAAAAATTGAAATAAAAATTTTATATTTATGCTCCAACCGCTTTAAGTGCAAGAATTTTGTATAAATTGAATTGGTAAACCTTCTACTGATCAAACAGAAAAGAAAAAAACAAATCAAGAGTTGTTTTGATTCCATCAACTATTTTTTTTTTCCAGTGCTGAAAAGTCGTGTCTCGTTGAACAATAGGTAAACAAATATTCTCTCTTGATAAACATGTGTGAAAAAAAACAATATAGGGTTTTCATTGTGAAAATTAGCGAAGCTAAATAATAGGCATTCTTATGTTTACAGCCACAAATGTAAACAGAGGGTTTTATGCAGTGAAATAAGATACTTCGCTTACAGGAAGAAGTGACATTGTAGTATTGATAAGCTTTACAATAACAAGAGAATATAGAGATGCCAATTGATTCACATTACTATATTACAGTAAGATTTATAGTGTCTCGTGTATTAAAACAAATTAACTAATTGAAGAGTGGGAATTCATTCATGGAACTTCATTTTCATGAGGTTATTAACATTTTTTTTTTTTTTTTTCTCTTTTTCTTTTTCAGATTATATAAATCTTTTTCTTAGACACATAATTAGAGACGAATTGAATTAGTGATAATAATACTTAACAGAATATAACAAGCGGAAAAAACTTTTGAATTCTTCTTCTTTTTTTTTTTTTTTTTTCTTTTCTTTTCTTTATTTGTTTGATTTCTTAAAATTAAGCAGCAACTTTATCTTGTTCCCAGTCTTTTTCGGTAACATGCATGTTTTCAGCATCTTCAGCTAAATCTTCAGCATCATATTCTTCATCATTAGCAGCTAAAGATAAAGTTGGTCTGACAACAGCTGAATCAAAAGTCCAAGAAGCTAAGGCATTTTCAGCATCAATAATGATTTGTTTAGAAGCTTCATACCCATCGTAGGCTGGTCTAGTTTCACCAGGAGTAACAGGACTTTCATCTAATAATTCTAATAAGGCTTTACCGTAACCAGCAATTAAAGCAATTTTTTCGGCATGTTCTCTCATAGAATCAAATTGATAGTTGAAGGCAGTCTTCAATTTTTCTCTGGTAATATTAGATAATTGAGCTTCAGCAACTAAAGATTCAGCTTCAGCTCTAACTAATTCTTGTTCTAAAACATTGATCTTTGGAGATTGAGGATCCTTATATTTTAAGTAAGCAATTTGGTCGGTAATTTTTTGTTTTCTTTCTCTGGATGGTTGAACAGAACCTTCAATGTCTCTAATGGATTTTAAAGTGATTCTGTATTGATCATATCTGTCAATGAATTGGTCTTCTAATTCACCAATTTCAAAGATTAAAACCCCTAATTTATCGGTGATATCACTGATATCATCATCATTGACTTCACCCCAGATAGATAATTGTTTAGCAACAGCTTTTCTTTCACCAGAAGTAATTTCAACAGATCTCATCAAGTTCTTTTCCATCTTAATTACTTGAGCCAATTTTCTGGATAATTCTGGACCCATGGCACCGGCAGTTTGTCTTCTGAAAGAGTGGGAAATTGAGCCTTTACCGAAGAATTTGGATTTGGTAGACGATGGTGGTGGTGGTGGACTTTGTAATTGAGCAGCAGTTGGGGCTCTTTGGGATCTTAATGAATAAGTTCTGTGCATCTTGTGTTTTTATTGGTAGTTAATTGTATAATACAAAAGAAAGTAACTATGAGTTTTTTTTTTTTATTTCAAGAAAAAAAGGGAGAAGGAAAAAAAAAAAGTAGAAAATTTTACAAACTTAAGAGAAAAAAATTGGCTCCCAATTCGAGTGAGTGAAAAATTGATGATAATGAAACGAGAGAATGGTCAAGAATGGTCATTTAATTTTAGGTAATTTTTAAAGTTAAAGGCGGGTAAACACAACATAGATGACATCCCTTATCTAAAGCTAATATTATTATGATTGTATTAATTACTATGATATTAACCCCAATATCTACGTCAATTATCCCTCAATTGATGGTCCTTACGTCGACATCTACGATAGTCCTATCTGGTCAATTAAAGGGGTTAATTTCATTTCGTTTGCATTTGCGCTTAATTAGGAAGGCCTTAGATAGCTTCATTCATCGCTCCTGCATATAC